>RJWM01039648.1:0-15984 GCA_004363535.1 Dasyprocta punctata
ATTATCTCATGAACATATCTTTCCTAAACCATTCTCTCTGTAATTATTGAGTGCTTATTTTTATCCCAAACATTTCAACTCAGCTGAATTATGTGCAAGGCATGAAGATTTGTGAGGCGGAAAAAGATAATCTAATTGTTGTTATTGTGTCTCCATCCTGCTCTCCAATGATTTACTGATTTCCTCCCATCACCCAGTTCCATTCCTTTGCTGGGTTCAATAAATCTACCTAGTCTGCTTACCTATTTCAGAAATATCATCTTCAGAATATTCAATTTAAGCAAGTCTTAGAAAAATAAAAGAAACAGCCAAATGTAAAGTCCAATATTGAAAAATATGAGGTTGCATGTAAATGAAGAGATTCTTGCTCTCATTTTTAAATGTAACAATAATGGCATATGACTTGCTGATATCAATTATATTTCATGGAAATGACAAATCTACTATAGGCCAATATTTTCCACCATTAACCTGCATGAAAGAAATTCAGTCACTATCTTTAAAGAAGTGGTTCATAAATATGATCAGATCCCAGTGAAAACAAAGAGATTAAAACCATATTATTAAAAAAATATATATGGCAGTTATTGAGAGCCATGGAATTACATTTCTTATTTTTGTTTTTAGAGGCTCTATTCAAGTTTTTAACTTATTTAATTTAGGGGAAAGCTTCTGTTCCCCAGTAAATACAGGCTAATACCACTGTCAGATAGCTTTCCATTCCCAGAATTTGAGAAACGAGATAATCAGACTGGACCAGCAATGCTAGCCCCAAGAAAAGCCCATGGCTATTGTAAACTGGAAAAACAACATGATATTTTAATTTACAAGTGACTCCTTTCACATGACAGGCTAATGTTGGGGAAGAAATACAGTACATGCCCACGTATTTGAGAATGTTTACTCAGGAGGCATTTTAGAAAGGGGTTCATTGTTTAAGACTGAGCTATAGAACAACTGCAGAACGACTCACTTCAGCGTTTCTGGGGTCACCCTACCACAGTGTATGAGATAGCCACAAAAGACAGTCACATGGATGGCACAGATTAGACATAGACTTCCTGAAAAGTTTAAATTCAGATTGGGAATGTGTAAATACCGTGTTGTCTAGCTAGTATAAGAAACTGAAAAAGTATATGTGATTCAAAATCTACAATAAATACTATGTAAGAGTAAAAAACAGCTCGAAGAGCAAAAGTAATTGGGAAGGGAAAAGAGGGAAAGAGGGAAGGGTAAAGGAAAAAGATATAAATCTGTATATATGTATATGTAAGATAACTAAAATGAACATACTGCTGAATGTATTAGTTATTGAGGAAGAACGATTAATACTCATATGATTAGATCAATTTTACATGTCTATATCTGTTAATGTAAACAATCATTTTGAAGGTATTGATATGCAATATTGCAACCGTTGTTAAGTTTCTTTTTTTTTTAATTTTTTTTTATTTTATTTTATTTGAGCGAAGAAAAACAAAACAAACAAAAGCTACAACAACAACAACAAAAAATGACATATATAGTGAAAACAACAAGCAAAAGAGACAAGCAAACAACTAGAGTAAATACACAACATTGCAGGTTTACAAAACCGGAAGATAGAAGCTTGACAATGGGCGTTGTTAAGTTTCTATCATCCTGTTTTGTATACCTATAATGTTACTGTTGTGCATTTGTTTTAGTTATTTGTCTGTCTCTTTTGCTTTTTGTCTTTCTTACATGTGTCTTTTTTTCTCTTAAATAAAAAAAAGAGGCTTTTTTTCCTCTAGGATATATTTTTGGCCCCTTTATCAAAGATCAGGTAACTAAATGTGTCTTGGTTGTTTCTGCATCCTCTATTCTGTTCCATCAGTCTGCATGTCAGTTTTTGTGTGAGTACAGTGCTGATAACATTCAAAATACAGATCAGTGATTTCAACTATAGCCACATATCAAAATCACATGGAGGGAATATTTTTTAAATACTAATGACTAAGCCACCATACCAATGAAATTGAATCTTTACAGTGTCAGAGCCTAGATAACAGAATTTTTAAAACTCCCCCATGTATTTCTGATGCATAGTAAAGACTGAAAAACACTAATGTAGACAGAGAGAGAGAATCAGGGTTGGTTTCTTGGAAACTTGCATATCGGTGTTGATAGTAGAAATAAATGCTCTGTAAGATCAGTACCACAAACTGTGGGCTGGATTAATAGCAGGAAAGCATGGAATATTATAAAGATCTAGAACTTGCAAAAATGCAACTATGATAAAGATTAGTTTCTTAGCTTGTTATTGTAAGGCAATAGCAATTTGAAAGACTTAGACACGTGATATTTTTAGTAGAGAAGCTCTGTGATAAAGTGAAGCAAGCAAAGATGTAGAATGGTTAAAGGACATAAATAGTGTAATGTTATCAGAACCAGGTATATGAGTGAGGCAATTGTTCAAAAGCCACTACATCAAAAGTCATAGATAGATAATGTAAAGTAAGAATTGAGATAAGGTCAGTATATTTTACCAATAGTTTGTGAAAAATGAAAGAATTGTGTGACAGAAGATGTTGGAGAGATCATATGCAAATTATCAGGGGAAATACAGAGGTTAAACTTAAATGAGGAGCCCTCAGACTTGAGACAGTGCCTGGGAATGGGAATAGGGTTGTGGAGGAATAGAAATGGAGATCAGCAAAGTCAGGAAAGGGAGGAAGCAGAGATCTTGGCTGAATCAGCAATGTTGAAGGTGCTGCAAGGACACTGTGATCCTCAAGGTGCCTACTGGGAGCCACAGATATCCTGGAAATCCACAGCAAACAATTGGTTGCAATGTGCTTGAATGAAGCTGTATTTCAAGTGATATAAAGGGCTAAAATTGCACAAAGGTGAAAATTGCCATTTTAATTGATTAAGAAGTACCACAATAGAGGACACAGTTCCAGCAATCAAAAAGTTAAGCAAAGTCATTTTTACCCACTGCTGAAATAGTTCATTTTTTTCTTTCATGCGGCAAAATAACTTGCATTTTACTATTTATATTCTATTTACAAAAGACATATTGAAAGTAATTTAAATATTTCAACTAGAACCTCAAATGCATTAGAGTTAGATGACCACACTATGAGAAGTCAATGGAAATTGACACCAAGATCTGGAATAGCAGAATCATAATTATCATTTCACACTCACTGCTGGACATATATTTGTTTACCAATTGGAATAAGTAGTAAATGTGCCAGCTTTACTTGTCTAAATTGTCTTCTACTTACCTTCCGATAAGCACCAACACATTCCTATAAGAAAGCACAACACATTAAGAGTGATTATGATTAATTCCACTCTCCTTGCTTTTGTATATAGTTTTAAAAGTTTTGCTGTTGTTGTTGTTGTTGTTTGTCTCTTTTGCTTTTTGTTTTCCTTTCCTGTGCTTTTACTCTTAAATAAATTTTAAAAATACAAAATAAAAAATAATTCTAACCTTATACTCCATCAAAACTCCAGAATTAAAGCTACCCAAGGCTACTGACTCATTTATAAGTACTTGATAACGGAAGATAAATGGCAAATGTAGGGAATTCCAGAGGCATACAGATAAACAAGTCGAGAATACATATGTGCATGAAGGTGATGTTTCACAGTTTTATCTGAAGACAGCACTGACATGGGTCAAATTTGAAGGTCCCTCGATTGTCTAGGCCATTGCTTCCACTGATCTACCCCAAACCAACTGTGATCAGGACCTGCTGATGCCTTTTCTCACTTACCAAATATACCTCACAGCAAGCTAATCAGGAGTTCACTCTCTCCTGCCTCAGCAGCCTGCAGAGTGCACCTTTCACATCCTTATTACGGAAGCTATAAACGAATGGGTTGGCCAAAGGTGTAATAGCAGTGTACATGACAGAGGCCACCATGTCCTGATTCCGAGAGTTCTGGGAAGGCGGCTGAAAGTAGACCCAAATGATGGTGCCGTAGAAGAAGCAAACCATGGTAAGGTGGGATCCACAAGTGGAGACTGCTTGGAGGCGGCCAGCAGCTGAAGGCAAACGTAAGATGGTGGCCCCAATCCGGGCATAAGAGAGTATAATGAGGGCGCAGGGACCCAGCCTGAGAAAACCACCTTCCAAGAATATGGCTAGCTCATTGGAATGGATGTCAGAGCATGAGGCTCTCAGAAGTGGCCGGTGGTCACAAAAGAAGTGGGGAAGTCTAACATGGCCCCCAGCATCCCCAACCCAATATAGGGGCAGGATGAGACCCACATGCAGCATGGTGTGCACTACAGACACCATCCAGCTAAAGGCCAATAAACGAACACAGAACTGGTAATTCATCACCAAAGGATAGTGCAAAGTATCACAGATAGCCATGTAGCGATCCAGAGCCATGACAGCAATGACAAGTGTATCTGCAACTCCAAATGCATAGAAGAAAAAGAACTGAGCCAAGCACTGGGCAGCAGGGATGGCTGGGTAATCAGAGGCCAGATGGACCAACAATTGAGGCAAGATTACTGTGGATAGCCCCAAGTCTATCACAGAGAGGCCACGAAGCAAATAATACATAGGTGAGTGGAGCCTGGAATCCCAGGAGATGAGCAGTACCAGAGTCACATTCCCCAATATGGTGGTCAGGTAAATACTCAGGAAGAGGAAAAAAAGAAGAGCATGGGGAATACTAGCTCTTGAGAATCCACAGAGTAAAAAAATTGGAGAGTGTGAAGCATTAGGGGCACAGCTCATGATGAATGATAATGATCCTGCCTGAAAGAGATTTCAAGTGAAAACAACAAGTCAGAGATCAGAGGTTAGCGGTTATAACACTTCTACTTAATTTAATTATGTTATTCAAGATCGTTAAAGACCTAAACTCAATTCTACCCATGCTCTTTCCTTGGGATCACTTCTTTTGTTGTAGCAGCATCTCCCTTATTTCTTCCCTTCACTATTTAGTGGCTCATTCCATCTAATCCACAAACCTGCTTCAGTCCCTCCCACAGTGAGAAATTCTTCATGTATTCTTGTATTTCCATCCAAACTCTTGTTTATCTCCTACCAGAGGCAAGCTTCATGAAATAATTTCCTATACACACTGTCTTCAGCTTTTCATCTTCTCTTCACACCTCACTCCTCTGCCATCCTCATGGTTTCTTTCCTCTGAACCTGTACAGAACACAGTGTACTACAGTATTCAAACATATAACAAATAAAGAAACTACTTCTCTCAAAGTTGTTGATTTTTATAGTGAAACTGCAATCAATTGTCATGAAATTACTTGTTTTCCCTCTTTCTGCCTATGTTAGTTAATATCATCATCATTGCCATCTGATGCACAAACCAAAACCTGAAGGAATCTGCCCCCTTTACTCCCCAAATTGAGTCACTCTTTGATTTTTAAGCTTTCTCTAATATTCATCTTTTGCTATTAGTCCACTAGCCCTATTTAATCTTCAATATCTCTGACCAACATTAATTTCTGCAACTTCATGACTTAGGTCTCTAATCTCTTGATAGGTCTTCCATACTGTACCAGGGTAAAACTTTTGGCCTGGGATTCCAGGGAATTTAGATTCAAATACAAAATTTAGGATCAAATTAATCAATCTGTTTGGGATTATAAGTTATGTTCAAAGTATTTATTGCCTAAAGAAAGGAATGAACATTATAGGAGTAAGGGTATTATAAAGACAAAACAAAGCATATTTGAAAGAGCCTAAAATATAACTAATAGAATTTTTATTTTAAAATGAAAAAAGAATAAAAATGATGATACAGAATTTCAAAACAAAATAGTTGGATATTAACAATGGTTAACATATTGTGTATTGTTATCTTCAAAATAGTCACTCAGGTTATAAGACATAGGCATGAAAAAATGATCAAGCAATGAAAACACAAACCATTCTTTTTGATGAACTAATACAGATTAGTACTATAATCATTTGTCTTGTGTGTGTATATATATATATATAAGATTTTCCCTTCTTTCCTCTTTTCTCGCATCCCAGATGTTCTTTCCTTTAAAAATACATTCAAATTAAAAACTCAGTGGACAGATTAGACAGTGGCTGAAGAGAAACGCTAGTTCTGAGAAAAACGCCTAGAGCACAGTACAAAGTAACCAAGATGCGAATAATGTGAAAGAGGAGTTAAGAATTGTAGAAAAAGAGAAGATCTGCCACATGTAAAAAAAAAAAGTCTAAGAAAAAAACTGATTATCCATAGGCAAAATAATAAAAGTGCCATTTATCAAAAAAATCAACTCAAAATGGATTAAAGAAATAAACATAAGCCTGAAACCATAAAACTCCTAGAAGGACACATAAAATAAATGGATAGACATGGGTCAAAGGGAGAGAGGGGAAATACCTTGATATTGGTCTTGACAATGATTTTTCAGGTATCCAACCAAAATTTTGGGCAACAGGGGCAAAAATAAGCAAGTGGGACATCAAACTAAAAAGTTTCTGCACAGCAAAAGAAACAACGAACTGAATGAAATGACAGCTTACAAACTAAAAAAGGAGTTTATGAACCATTTATTTAATGAGGGTTTAATATCCAAAATATGTAAGGGGCTTACACTCCACAGGAAAAAAATTTTATTAAAACAAAGGCAGAAAATCTAAATAAATATTTCCCCAAAGAAGCTATACAAATATCTAGAGGGTTCATTCTTAAAAGGTATTTCAGTCACTAATCATCAAGAAGTACAAATCAAAACATCAAACTCACAATGAGCTATCAGTTGACGTCTGTCAGTGTGGTGAATTACAGAAACAAGGCAAGCTATAGCACAAGTGCTGATGAGAATGGATAAAAAGGAAACTTTGCACACTATTGGTATGAATGCAAATTGATGAAGCCGATATGGAAGGGCCCTCAAAAACTTAAAAACAGAACTACTATATGCACCAGAAATCCCTCTTCTGGGTATACACCTGAAAGAGAAAAAAATCAGCATGCATTCACTGAAGCACTAGTCACAATAACCAAAATATAGAAACCACCTTAGTACTTTTCAACAAATGAATGGATAAAAAATTGCATGATATTATTTGAACTTGTAAAAGACGATCCTGGCATTTGTGACAATGTAGATGAACCTAGAGGATATTGCAGTAAGTGAAATAATCCAAGCAAAAATGAAAATATTGCACAACCTAATGCATGTGTTGAATCTTTAAAAAGCAACAAGTCAAACACATAGAAACAGAGAGTAGCAGGATGGTTACCAAGAACAGGAGAGGGAAAATAAATGGATAGACGTGGGTCAAAGGGTACAAAACTGTAATTATATGTAACAAAAAGTCTAGAAGACTAATGTACTATGTGAGGACTACGTTAATAATGCACTGAATACTGTATGTTGGAAATTTGGTAAGGTAATATACGTAAGATATTCTTTCCACGAAAATAGAGGCAATTGTATAAGATGATAGATTGTGTTAGTCTGCTTGAATTTAGTAACCATTTCACAATGTATAGTGCATATTAAAATATATCATATCAAAAATAACAAGATATATTATGGTTGCCATTGTTGGTTTCTTGTTTTGAAGTCCTGTATTGCTTTCATTGTTTTGCTTTGATTGGTTTTATTCCGTTCTGTTTTGTTTGAGTTTATTATGTCTGATGGTATGGGCAGCTATTTTGAAAATAACAAGAGGTATTATGGTAGCCATTGTTGATTTCCTATTATCTTGTTTTGAAGTTCCATATTACTTTCACTGTTTTGTTTCAGTTGGCTTTATTTGGTTCTTTTGGTTTGTCTTATTCGCTTTAAAATAAAATTTTTAAAAAGAAAATAAAATGTGTTGCATACCTTAAATATATGTAATTTCTTAAATGCAAAAGAATAATATTGTGAAAAAATAGAGAAAATGTAATATTGAAAAGACACACACTGTAAGTTTGCCAGAATTAGTGAAAGAAATGAATTCTCAGACTTAAAAATCACAATAACTACAAAATAAAACAATTTTTTAAAATTCCATACATAAATATGGCAACCATTGTCAAGTTTCCATCATCCTGTTTTGTAAACCTGTAATGTTACTGTTTTGCATTTACTCTAGTCGTTTCTATATCTCTTTTGCTTTTTTTCTTTCTTATATGAGCCTATTTTCTTTCTTTTAAGTAAAAAATAAAAAATAAAAAATAAATAAAATAAAATTCCATACATAGATACCATGTTACAAAAACTACCGAGCTCCTCGCGGGGCCCCCGCCCGGCCCAAGCGGCGCAGGCACCGATCAGGACTAAACATGGACTGCCTTCCGGGGTCCTGAGCCCAGGACCTTGGAGGAGAAAGAGAGGGGCTCCTCACGGGGCCCCCGCCCGGCCCGAGTGACACCGGCGCACGGGCTTGGAATCAGGGACAAACACACCCCACCCCCCCCACCCCCCCACCCCCGTCAGCAACCTGCTGTTTCAGAGGTCTGGCTAAACTGATAGCAACCAAGGAACATCAACCAACTTTTATTTTGTAGATTCGGCCAGGCCTCTGGTCAGCAACCCAAGCATCACTTTACAGCAGGCAATGTAGCAAGTATGGGGGATTCTCTTCTGTCTTGTCTTCTATTATTAATAAAATATTAAAAAAAAAAACTACCGAGCATCAGACACAATGAGAAATATTACAAACAATCAAAGAAAAAAAAATGATTGACAGTAGAGGACAGACAATTAGACTGACAGAAGATCCATCAGCAACAAGTGACTAGGAAATAGTATCGTCAAAATGCTCAGAGAAAAACAACCAAACTCAAATGCTATGCTCCTTTAAACTGTCCAAAAAATACAAGCATTTTTATACATGCTATTCTCTCTCCCACAGAATGCACACTGATCCTCTTGGGGGCCAAACTTCAACCCTGCCAGCTAACCAGTGGAAAGTTACCCATGTTAAAGGACCCAGTCCAGCTTCATTTCTACTTGAGTACTGCACGGCATTTTACTAGAGGACGTCTTACTTTTCTATTCGCTTTGTAGCACACATCTGAACTGTCTTCCAGCATCAAAGGTCTACACTGAAGTCTGTACACGGATGTATATACACACACATCTCTATATACATGCACACACATGTATGTATATGCACACATACAGGGTATACCCACTAATCACTGACTTCCTATTCCTAAAACCTAGCATGGGGCCATCATTATTGGTGCTCATTGAATATTTTTTAAATAAATGAAAGGTATTTTTTCTTAAAGACTGGTAGCTAGATGTTAATACAAGACTTTGGGGTCAACTTTGTCTAAAATATAATTTCGTATCTTCATAAGATCTCATTACTTATGTGATCTTAGCCAACTTACATTTTTTCATCTGTCAGATGATAATAAAACAATATCCACTTCATAATGAAGATTAAAAAAGAAAATCTTCTCTTAAGACTATTTTTGAAAGAAGCAGAACTTTGTGGAGGTAAGGCAGGAAATAACTTTTTTGGCATGATCGTTTTTGTAAAAAATCACATTTTAGGTACCAAAAAATCTAATCTAATCAAATGTTTTTAAAAAAACTTTGGTTCTCAAGTAATTTACACCTTGCTTTCTTCCCTAGTAGGAGTTATATCCTTATTCAGAAATCTGACTGAAAAGGTATGACTAAGTTGAACATTTCACCATCTTATTTACCTTGCTTGTAGGTAGTCTCTGGCTGTTGTAGCATTGAAAACAAACAGGAAAAGGGGGGCTTCAGTGAGTGCTGTGATTGGCACGGATTGCAAATACAGAATCTTCCTCATGCAGAGCACCACACAGGCTCATTTGAGGCCACCTACAGGTAACTAGTACTGCATTATTCTCAGGAAAGGTAAATTCAAACCCTGGCTGATCCCTTAGAAACTCCACCCTTAGACATCTGACTGCATCCTTTTAGACTTACTCTTCTAGAATTCCTCATCTGAGTGAAAAGCTCTCTTGAGTGGTTTGCTTTTCAAAATCACACAGTTCATGTATCTTCCTTCAGCCAGAGGAAAGTTAGTCTAAGGAAAGCTGACTCATCTTTAGCCCAATAAATTCCTTAAATGCAGCTCTACCTAACTGCTCCACATGCACTGTCAAGAACCGCACTTGGTCTCCCCCCACCCAAATTCCCTTTAAGTGTATTTTTAGCTTCCAAACATATTTTCTTAAGCTATATCTTTACTATCATCTCACTTAATAGCAATCTGGCTAGAACACTTAATGTCTGTTAAGTTAACTCTTTAAAGTATTTTTTTTATTTTAAAGAGTAAAAACAATAAAAACAATGATACAAAAATTCAAAACAAGATAGTAGGAGAGTAACAATGGTTAATACATTGCATATTGTTATCTTCAAAGTAGTTGCTCACATTACAACACATAGGCATGAAAAATTGATTAAACAATAGAGGCACAAACCTTTCTCTTCAATGAACTAGTAGAAATTAGTAATGTAACTATCTTAACTATCTTGTATTTATTTATTTATTTATTTATTTATTATTTTTCCTTTTCCCTTCCTTCTTTTCTCTGAAGTTTTTTGAGACTCCTTTGTTGACTAATATGCTGCTATATGGACCTATGGGGACAGAGAAAGACAATCATAAAAACAAACTCACAACTTGTAGATGCACTCTTGGTAGATGAAGGTTAAATCCTTCAGTTAAATATTCTGCTTCAACCATATATATTTGTATTATCTTGTCATTATCTTGTGCTGTGTACTCCATCTGAAAGTAGTCACATGCACTGGTAAACTTGAGTCCTCAAAATATAATGTTAACTGGAAGAGGCCAGTTTTAAAATGATACAAAATAACAGATATTACTTTATACATGAAAAATTATAGTTACTTTCAAAAAATATACATATATAATGAAGGTATAAAAGCATGTACAGGGATAGTGACTAGAAACAATTTGAGTTTCATTTCTATCTATAACAGCCAATGTGTTTTACAATAAGAATTGAAACAAAAAAAGGCAAAACTTAAATTTTGTTAACATTAGGTATTTAGTATATGTAATTCATTGCTTTGTTCTCTATACATTAGTATATACTATGAGGATTTTTTTATTTTCTGGTAGTTATCTTTATTAATTCCTTCAATGGTTAAACATAACTTTCTAGCTCAGAATAACAGCCACCTCAGTTAACTCAGCCATATACTCAGCACCAGAACAATCATGGAAAATCCAGAATTAGGTAATGTCTATTTTCAAACTAGAAGAATTTGAGATTTAAGTCCAAAGATTTTGCCAAAACATTAAAGAAAACAATAGGAGGTTATGTGAATCATAACCATCAGAACAATGTATATGTTCCACATTTCCAGTTACAATTTCTATTTCTCTGCCTCTGATAGCTTATGGCTAAAGACAAGAATTGATCATGGAAAAATAATATGAAGAAGGAAGGCTACTTTCTCACCCACATATTCACCTGGCAAGAAAAGACTGCCCTGTCTTGGGACTTAGTGACTTTTTCCTGCTGTAAGATCTCTGGAATCTGGCCATGGTGCTGGAGGGCACATCTGATAGATTTTCAAGTCAGGGCTGGTGAGAATAGGTACAATATATAAATTGGGAGACCCAAAAGCTTTTTAACCTAGGAGAAGTCTAGTATGATGTCTGCCATCCCTCAGATGATCAAAGCATGAACAGACCCTCAGGGGAACATTAGGAGCACCTCTGATGCATTCCAATGGCTGCCACTGATCCTGACACCACAGTCAATGCCAGGGCACCCCAAAGGGCAGACATTGTGCATAATTACCCCAATAAATCACACAGTTATCACCTTATTACCTTACTATGATATAATAAGCAAATTTTTATGTAATGGCCTAAAGCAGGGCTTCAGAGCCAAGTGAAATTAAATAAAATTCTGGGATACATCATTGATAAGCTCCGTTAATCTAGCAATTAATTAACATGTCTGAGATATAATTTACTTATGTATAAAGAACAAATAACGCTCAATTTTTATAATTATTATTTTAAGGACTGGATTATACATGAAGTGTTGAACATAGGGTCTGACATATATTAAAAGGCTCAAATAAGTGTTCTTATTGCTGTTACTGGTTCTGATATAATAGCTATAAATATTATCCAACAAACTTGAAATCAAGTTTTTTAGATATAGGTAGGGTACACCATATGCTCAATTCACATGTTCTACTCTGTTCTTCTGGAGGAAAGAAGCTGTAATGAACTATACCCAGTCCCCAGCCTACTGCCCAGCACAAAACAAACACTCAAGAAAGAATGTCTGAGTAAATAGACAGTGAGTAATAATCCTTCTTTCATTAACCACAATTACCTGATAAAGTGAAATGCCCTATCTTGCCAATGATTCTCCCACACACAAGTTTATCAGGGGTATAAGCATTCATTTGTTTTAGATTTTTTAGTATTTTTCTCTTTACTTTTGTTGTTTTAATAATCATACTATTCTCCCACCTCTGTACTTGTCCAAACATCCATAATTCCTAAAAAGTAAAGACCAATGTATTGTTAATTCTTTTAACAATATTAAAATACACTAAAATAGGTTTGTTTTAGGTTTTTTAGTACTTTTTATTTTTGTTGTTTTAATAGTCATTCTATTCTCCCACCTCTGTACTTATCCAGGTATCCATAATTCCTAAAAAGTAAAGACCAATGTATTGTTAATACTTTTAACAATATTAAAATTCACTCCACACACTTATATCCTGCTTCAATCCTAGCAGTAAAATGAGAGAGAGATATAGGCACAGTATTCAGGTCAGGGGTGTCAGAGGGGTTCGGAGAGCACCCATACTGTGCTCTCTGACAGAAAGAACTAAAGTCTGGAGGCTTCTGTTTAGAAACCCAATTCATAAAATTCAGAAAGAAGCACTTACATATTTTATGTACTGTGCAACTTAAACAAAGAATAATATGAAAATAAAATCACTAGATTTAAATATTGGTAGAGAACTCTAAACATCATTAAAACGGTTTGCACCAAAGTCACATAAAACAACTCTCCAAAATCCTTCATGAGTCTAAACACTTTGAATTTAAAACCAAAACATCTGTGATGGCACAAACCTATTATCCCAGCGTGCTGTGGGAATGAAACAGGAAGATCGTAAATTCAAACCCAGCCTAGGTAACTTAGAGACTTAACTCTGTTTCAAAATTTTAAAAATGAAACAAAAAAAGCTGAAGTTTTAAAGCTACATAAGTAAAATTATTAAACTTATGAAGGTACTAAGTTTAGTCCCTAGTACCAACAAAAAAGCCTAAATGCTTATAATTGAAGTATGTTTTTTATCAAAAGTCTACTGTGCACTTTTTAAGACATTAGAAATTTGCTATAGCAATAGAGAAATTAGGGTGCCAACTGCTACTTTCACTTTTCTGAACATACCAGGTTTTTGGTAAATGAAAATATATTTTTAGTGTGTATAGTCCAATTAAAAGGAAAATAATTTTTAAAACTTTCAGTTGTTGGGAGTTCATTTTTTAAATCATCATTTCCAACATTTTATTCTATTCCAAAGTTAGCTGGTGAATTCCATGTTGAAATTAAATAAAGATACATTAAGATACTATTACTGATTCCAAAAATAACTGAATTGGGTACAATTTAATAAAGAGTTATGTAGTAATGCAATGCATTACCCACCTTCTTTTAAAATGGACATTCAATAAAATATCAGTTTTATATACTGATCACTAGAAAAGTTTAGAATAATCATTGGGCTTTATTATCTGAAACTTGTAAACAAAAGGGTGAAATTAGAAGCATTTTTAAATAAATATAAGCTTAAAATTTTGTATATATACTTCAGCTATATTCATAGTGTTGGCAAAGTTATAAAATAAGAATAGATTAAGTTCAGAACTGATCTAGAATTTAAAATCCTCATTATTTATGCCAATCCTAATGATTCAGGTTTGCATAACATATCTATCTCATAAATTAGTGTTCTTATTTTAAAACATATCTGAACATTTTGCTTGAATTTAATTTATATCTTCACTACAATTTCAGAGGTACATTGGTACATTAGTAAAATTATTAAGGCTTACAATTTGCTGTTTGAACATATTCTACTAACTTTAAAATAAAGCATGTAGCACACAGGTTTTCTGGAATTCATTTCTTCCTCCATTATGAAGATACTCTGTTCTTGGTTTCTGACATTTCCAATGTTTCTGGTTTTCCTCCTGCCGATGGCCACTTCTCAGTATCCTTCCTCTCTTAGACCTCTAAATGTCATACTGGCCACCCATCCCAGGACTCAGCCCGTAGTTCTCATTTATGTGCTCTCTTTAGTAGATTTTCATCCAAACCCACGATTTCAAATATCATCCTTATTTTTAGTCTCTGATATTTCTCCATGTAGAAAGAACTCTGCATGAGCTTGGAAACTTACATATCCTCTTGAGTACTTAATACTACTATGAACTTAACATGATCAAGAGAGAAATGTTAATTTAGCCCCTCAACCAAATTCATATACCTTCCTTCAAATCTTCTCCACTGAATAAATAACATCTTAATTCTACCCATTTTTATAGTTTACCCTTGATTCTCCTTTTCCCTTTACACATTACACCTGGTACAACAATATATCTAATAGCTTTAGCTCTCATATATTATGAATATGACCACCCTCTGATGATACAACCACTGTGTAGACTATTTGCTCCAATCCTTATTATCAGTGACCTATGCTTTCCATTCTTGGTAGCATAAATGTGCAGATGGAATAATTGCACCACTGCAAATATTGCAACTGTTCACTATGAATTGAGAATTGACTATGAGTTGACAGGTTGTTGAATCAAAAGTTGTAATTTAACTACTTCCTACTCATCCAGTAGAAACATTACTACCATTCAATCAAGCAATCCTAATCCTAATATATACAAAACATTTTAAAAGTATATTGAAAATATATATCTGCATCTTTATTATGCTCACTGCAACATTATTCATACTAGCCAATAGAATTGACCTAAGTGTTCTTGGAAAATAAGTATATGATAGATGTAGAGTGATTATATTTAAACATTATATGAAGAGACAGAGAAAGAAAAATATTAGCCAACTACAGAAAAGAAGAAATTCTATCAACTGCAACAATACAGATGAACCTAGAAGACATTATGGCAAGTGAACTAAACCAGGCACAGAAACAAAGTATTTATGATCTTATTTACCTGGGAAATCTTTAAAAATTGGATTCATAGAAGCAGAATCATAGCGGTGACTGTCAAATACTAGGTGTCAGAGGAACTGAGACGCTGTTGATCAAAAATGCACTTTTAGTTATAAAATAAATAACTCCTGGAGATTTGGTGTATAACATGGTGAATGTAGTTGATACTGCTGAACTTTAGGAGTCCTCTCTAACTGCACAGAGGATCCCAGCTCTGACCAGCCCAGAGTCCCAGCACAATCCATCAGGGGAACACCTGGTCAGCCTCACAGGACACAGAGGTACTGAGGCCATCCCAGCCCAGAGCCCCAGAGCTACTCATCAGGGAGCAGCCAGCATAGCTGCAGGGCCTTGGAGAATTTGAGCTCTGCCCATTAGAGCACAAGGCCCCAGCTCCATAGTTCAGGGGTGTGGCCCTGTGGCAGGTCCTGGAGGTTGCAAACTCTGCGAGGCCAGGAGCAAGGCCCTAGCACCATATACCATACTAGGGGTGTGCTCTGGCTTGCCCTGTGCTCCAGGGGCTCTGAACTCCTCACAGCCAGATGCAAGGTCCCAGTAGTGCCACACTCCAGGGTGCACTCCACCTAGTTGCCTGGGTCCAGGAGATTCTGGACTCCACACAGCCAGGCACAAGGCCCCAGCACCATACCGCAGGAGTGTGTCTCTGCTAGCCACCTGGGTTGCGGAGGTTCTGAACTCTACACAGCCAAGTCCTAGGCCTCGGCAACAAGCTCCGAGGGTGTGCCCCTGCTAGCTGCAGGGAGGATACAAACTTTGTCCAGCCCAGCATCCCAGAGCAACCCAACAAAATACATCAGGAG
>RJWM01039649.1:0-15986 GCA_004363535.1 Dasyprocta punctata
CAGAGACTAAGAAAACAATACAAAGAATCGATGAATCAAAGAGTTGGTTCTTTTTTAATAAGAGAAAAAACAATAAAAACAATGGTACAAAATTTCAAAACAAGATAATAGAGTAACAATGGTTAATACATTGCATGTTGTTATCTTCAAAGTATTTGCTCAGATTACAAGATATAGGCATTTAAAATTGATCAAACAATATAAGCATAAGCCTTTGGTTTCAATGAACTAAGAGAAATTAGTAGTATAACTATCTTAACTATCTTGTACATAAATATTTTTTTCCTTTTCCTTCCTTATTTTCTGTTTTCCCCCATCTCAGTATCTCTTTCCTTTTGAACAGTTTCTTCTCATTTCACAATATCTGTTGCACACCTTGAATCTTTTTTTTTTTTTTTTTGGTACCCAAAATAGAACTCACAACCTCACATCTGCCAGGCAGACGCTTATACCACTGAGCTAGATTCCCAGCCCTATTTTTTGAGACAAGATCTCACTATGCAGTTCAGTCTGGCCTTGAATTCACTTTGTAGCCCAGGCTGGTCTCGAACTCACAACGATCCTCCTGCCTCAGCCTCCTGAGTGCTGGGATTAAAGATGTGCACCACCACTCCCAGCTATTTTGGATCTTATTTATGCTTTCAGTTTCTCACATTAGGAAGACAATATGATGTTTACACATGCAAGTTTGATTTATTTCACTTATGAGTATGGTTTCTAGTTGCATTCACTTACCTATAAAAGTCTCAACAGTTGGTTCTCTGCAAGGTTAAATAAAATTGACAAACCCTTATTCAACCTTATCCAAAAAAAGGAATGAAAAGACTCAAATCCACACAATTAAGAATGAAAAGAATGAAATCACAACAGACCCTGCAGAAATTCAGATCATCTAACCTACTTTGAAAACTTGTATTTTAATAAGATGAAAAATGCAAGCCGGGCGTGGTGGCGCACACCTTTAATCCCAGCACTCAGGAGGCTGAGGTAGGAGGAGCGTTGTGAGTTTGAGGCCAGCTTGGGCTACAACGCAAGCACAAGACCAGCCTGAGCTACATAGTAGGGCCGGGAGTTCGGCTCAGTGGCTTAAGCGCCTGCCCTGGCAGGTGCGAGGTTGTGAGTTCAATCCCTGGTGCTGCAAAAAAAAAAAAAAAAGATGAAAAATGCAGAAGAAATGGACAGATTTATAGATACATATGAATTACTGAAGCTGAACCAGCAAGACATAAAAACCCTAAATAACCCAGTATCAGTCAATGGAATTGAAAACATAATTAAAAACCTACTAACAAAGAAAAGCCCAGATTCCGAGAGATTCATTGCTGAATTCTACAAGAAGTTTAGAGAAGACCTAATGCTGCTACTTCTCAATCTCTAATGAAACTGAAAGGGAAACAATACTCCCAAACTCATTGCTGGAAGAAAGCGTTACCCTGACACTACAACCAGAGGAGCCAAACAAAAAAAGAGAGAACTACAGACCAATATCCCTAGTGATATAGGCACAAAAATCTTCAATAAATTACTGGCAAAAAGAATACAGCAAATCATCAAGGAGATTATACACCATAACCAAGTAGGACTCATCTCAGGGATGCCGGGATAGTTTAGCATATGCAAATCAATAAATGTAATACACCATAATAACAAAACCAAGAGCAAAAAATGTATGATCATCTTAATGGATGCATAAAAAACATTTGACAAAGTCCAACATCCATTCATGATAAGACCCTACAGAAAATTAAAATAATGGTCTTTATCTCAATCTGATAAAAACGATCTATGACAAACAACAGCCAACATCATACTACATGAACAAAAACTGAAAGCTTTCACTCTAAAATCAGGAACAAGACAAGAATCTCCACTATCACCATTTTTATTCAGTATAGCTCTGGAAACATTAGACAGAACAATTAAACAAGAGAATGAAATAAGATAAATAAGGGTAGGGAAAAAAGAAATTAAATTGTCTTTATTTGCTAGTGACATAACACTCTAAATAGAAGACCCCAAAAACTCCACCAAAAGACTTCTAGATCTAATAACCAAATTTAGTAGCATAGCTGGTTATAAACTCAACACTCAAGAATCAATAGCAAAAAAAAAAAAAAAAAAAAAAAAAAAAAAAAAAAAAAAAAAAAAAAAAAAAAAAAAAAAAAAAAAAAAAAAAAAAAAAAAAAAAAAAAAAAAAAAAAAAAAAAAAAAAAAAAAAAAAAAAAAGAATCAATAGCATTCCTGTACATGAATAACAAACTTATTGAGAGAGAAATTAGGGAAACAACACTTTTCATAGTAGCATCCAAAAATAATGAAATATCTAGGAGTCAATCTAACAAAAGAAGTAAAAGACCTCTACATTAAAAACTACAGTACTCTGAAAAAAGAGATTGAAGAGGATATCAGAAAATGAAAAGATATCTCTTGTTCTTAGGCAGGAACAACCAAAACAGTGAAAATAGCCACACTTATGAAATTGCTATACAGGTTTGATCCAATCCTAATCAAACAACCAATAGCATATCTCACAGAATTAGAGAAAACAATCCTAAAGTTTATTTGAAACTAGAAAAGATTCAGAATAGCAAAGGCAACTCTGGGTAACAAAGGCAAGGCCAGAAGAATCACACTCTGTGATTTGAAATTATATTACAAAGTTACTGTGATAAAAACATAATGGTACTGGCGAAAAAACAGGCCTGAGGATCAATGAAACTGATCAGAAGACGCAGACACAATTCCAGACACACTCGGCCACCTTATCCTTCACAAAGGAGCCAAACACATTCACTGGAAGAAAGACAGCCTCTTTAACAAATGGTGCTGGAAAAACTGGCTTTCTACGTGTCAAAGATTAAAACCGAAAGATGAAAGATCCATTATCTTTCACCATGCACTAAACTAAAATCGAAATGGATCAAAGATCTAAACATTAAAACAGTGTGATGAGCCGGGTGTGGTGGCGCACGCCTTTAATCCCAGCACTCGTGAGGCTGAGGTAGGAGGAGCGTTGTGAGTTCGAGGCCGGCCTGGGCTACAACGCGAGCACAAGGCTGACCTGAGCTACACAGTGCGACCCTGCCTCAAAAAACCAGGGCTGGGAGTTTGGCTCAGTGGCTTAAGCGCCTGCCCTGGCAGGTGCGAGGTTGTGAGTTCAATCCCTGGTGCTGAAAAAAAAAAAAAAACAGTGTGACGGAGGAAGACAACTAGCCAGCCTTCCTGGTAAGTGGCATGAGCAGCACAGACTCCAGGAAGAGAAAGATCAGAGCCTCCCAATAACCCGCCATGCTGGGTCAGGGAGGATCCAACCAGAAGACAACCAGCCAGCCTTCCTGGTAAGTGGTGCAATGGGTTCCAGGAACAGAAAAGTCAGCGCCTCCCATGAGCCTACTGGCGCGCGGGGTGAGAATCAATACCCCCCCTCCCCGCCCCACCACCGTAAGCAACCTGCTGGTTCAGAGGACCGGCTAAGTTGATAGCAACTAAGGTACATAAAGCAACTAAATGCTTGTATTGTTTGGTTGATTTTGCAGGCCGGCAGTCTGAGCAACTCTTGGGAGGATGACAGTATGCAATGTAGCAAATGTGGGTGATTTCCTTCTGTCTCATCTTTGAGGCCCAATATTGTTCTGTTTTGCTTTATTCGGTATTCCATTTTGATTGGCTTTATTCTGTTGTGTTTTTGCTATACCTGATGGAATGGATAACTATTGTGATGATAACAAGATACGCTATAGTAGCCATCGTTTTCCTAGTATCCTGCTTTTAAGTTCTGTGCCAGTTCTACTGCTTCGTTTTGATTGACTTTGTTCTGTTTTGTTTTGTTAGATTTTACTACCTTTAAAATAAAATTTAAAAACATAAAAATAAAACAGTGTTATGGCTTGTGTCTAGATGTCTCCCAGAGCCTCCCATAGTGACAGATGGCATTGTCAGAGGTGGCTGGGTCCAGAGTGTGTGTATGGTGCAATGCAGATCAAGGGCTCTGCGATTAGGAGTGTGAGTGCTACACCCTGAGGCACCTGAATAGGATATAAGGGATAAGAGGAGCTGTGGTTGACCCTTGCTCTTTGCAACCTTCTGCCTGCCATGAACTATGTCTCCTCTCTGGTGTCCATCTGCCTTTCCACCCTGCCTTAGAGACAGCCCATTATGGGCAGACACCTCCTCAAACCATGAGTTAAACAAACCTTTCCTCTCTGAACTTGTGGGTGTCGGGTATTTTATCTCAGCAATGAAAAAACTAACTAAGACAAACAGAAACACTAAACTAAGGTAGAACAAATAGAACTCTTAAAGACATAGGTGTAGGCAAAGACTTATGAACAAAACCCGCATTGCATAGGAACCATCACAAAGAACGACTGACTGGGGTCTCATCTTATTAAAAAGCTTTTGCACAGCAAAAGAAATCACTAACAAAGTGAAGAGATAATTTTGTAAGCTGTGCTTCACAAAGGACTAATATCTAGAATATATAAAGAGCACAAAAATATCAGGACACCCCCCAAGATCTGAAGACCCAATCCAAAAATGGACATCTGAAAGCAACTGCCTGGCAAGCACAAGGTCATGAGTTTGATCCCCAGTTCCAAAAATAAAAAAATAAAAATGGGCATCTGAATTGGATAGACACTTCTCAGATGAAGAAACACAAATGGCAAGTAAATACACGAAACACTGTTCAACATCACTTATCACTCAAAAGATGCAAATCAAAGCAAAGCTGAGATTTCATCTTATGCCAAAAAGAATGACTCTTATCAATAACTCAACCAATAAATGCTGGCAGGGCTTTGGGGGAAAAGGAATCCTTTTCCACTGTTGGTGGGAGTTGAGACTGGTAAAGCCACTGTGAAAATCAGTGTGGCAATTCCTCGAAAAACTAGGACTAGATGTTCCATTGACCCTGCTATTCCTCCTTTCTGATATCTTCCCCAAAGAATGAAATGCATCATACCACAGTGATCTATGCGCACCCATGGTTAGAGTGGCACAGTTTGTAATAGCTAAAACCCTGAATGGAATTGGAAACACCCTGAATGTTCATTAAATGATGAATGGATAAAGAAGATGTTTTGTTTTTTATACAATAGAGTACTACTTAAGGATGAGCTTGATACGTTTCTTGGTAAATGGATGCACTTGAGACCATACCCTTTAAGTGAATTAAATTGGACACACATGTTTAAATACTATATCGTTTCTCTGGTGTGAGAAACTAAAAGTATAAACAAGGACCAAAGGGTATAACAGACACTGGGAAACAGGAAGAAAACATTCAAATGGGAAGGGGAATAAGGTACAGGGAGGAGAAAGGAAGGAAGGGATGAGAAAAAAAAAGGAAGAAAAATGGAAACAAAGCTTTTATGAATAAGGAGGGGAAGAAGGATTCAAGGGAGGGCGAGGGAATGGGAAAACAGGGAAGCAAGATGTGTTATGTACGGGTACAAATTCCCTAGGATGAATGTTATCATTATGTGCATCTAAAATATACTATTAAAAATTTTTTAAAGAATTGTGTAAAAGCTGGGTATGGTGGCGTCTGCCTATAATCCCAGCACTTTGGGAGGCTGAGCCAGGAAGGTCACAAGTATGAGCCTCGCCCGATCTACTTAGTGATTTAGCAAGGCCCTGCATCGAAATTTAAGAAAGAAAACCATTTTAAAGGGCTGAGGATGTAGCCCCATGTGAAGGCCTTGGGTTCAATCCCCAGTACCAAAAAAAAAAAAAAAAAAAAAGTACACTTAGCATTGCAATGAATCACTCCACACAACTGAGCTCTCACTCAGCCCTGAGTTTTCTGGTAGAAACAACAAGAGCAAAGACATTTCGGTGAGGCTCCGCCTCGCGAGCAGAGTAAGGCGCAGGGATGCTCCCTCTGTAAGGGGAGCCCGACTCTGGCCGCAGTGGTTCCGGAGGTGTTGTACAGACACGCTGAACAGCGGAGCAACTGACTAATCTAACAGGGACGAACGCCTGAGCGTCTGTATCCTTGGCTAAAAAAAAGCAGCTTTCGGTATCTAGAACAGACCTCTCCTCCAGCCGACACCCACCCTGAGCGCCAGGCTCCACGGGGGAGCAAAGGAGCCCCTGCCCTGCCGTCCTGCAAGACCGGTGACAGCGCCCCGGCCGTGGGCGGAGCACGGATTATACAGGCACATCAGCTAATTAGCCCAACAGTATTTTTTTTTTTTTAGTTCCTCTTGTACAGCTGTTTCTAAAGGAACTGTGGCTACACGCACACACCCCAAGTCATGACCATTATTTTCTGATCACCTAATTAACACAGCCAGATAACTTAGAGACCCTAGAAGGCTACATAAGTATAACTCTCAAAAACTCTCTCTGTCTCTCTCTCTCTCTCTCTGTCTCTCTGTCTCTCTCTCTGTCTCTGTCTGTCTCTCTCCGTCTGTCTCTCTCTGTCTCTGTCCCTGTCTCTGTCTCTCTTTCTGTCTCTCCCTTTTCCTCTCCCTCTCCCCCTTTCTTCCTCTCTCTTGCTCTCTCGCTGTCTCTCTCCAGATACCAGATGTCACTGGCAAACTCCTGGCAAGTGCTGAATTGCAATCAATTCATAGTGACAAGGGACTAAAATTCCCATCTTTTGTGTTGTTGAATGGGAGAAAACACATATGGTTTGGATCCCAGGCGTGCAGAAAGCAAGGCTGAAAGTGTTGGGAAAATTTAGGAACCTGATTTGTATTCCTTCCAGAGACAGAGCATCCTCCTTCCTCAGAGAGGCTACCAGGACCCTAATTTTTTCTCTCAAAAACCAGCTCTGGATCTACTCAGAACCTCAAAAAACAAAAGTGCTCCCTTAATCCCTGTAATTCAGGAAGCTGCAGCCAAGTCCAAGTCCCACCTGGACAACAAAAGAACCTTTTCTCAAAATCAAAGAATAAATTAAAAAGTCAGGTATGATAGCGCACACCTATAATCGCAGTCCTCAGGAAGCTGAGGCAGGAGGATCACTGCAAGTTCAAGGCCAACCTGGGCTACAAAGTAAGTTCAAGGCCATCCTGAAGTACATAGTGAAATCCTGTCTCAAAGAGATGAAAACAAAATAAAACAAAACAAAGAAGGACTGGAAACATAGTCAGTGGAAAGGTGCTAAGTTCATTTCCCAGTACCAATTTTTTAAAAAGTGTTGTGTAAAGTCATATTATAATACGCAGAAAGAACTACATTGCTTAAAAAGGTTAATAGTCTGGAGTCAGACAAACTGGACTTCAGCTTTATTACCTGCTAATTCAGTAGCCCCGAGCGACTTCCTAGGTCTCGGAAAGGCAATGGGAGCAGAGCCTGTGTGTCTGAGTTGCTCTAACGCTTTATCTCTGCAGATGCAGCCCTGGTGCAGGGAGGTCTCACGCTGCGCCTGGCTGCGGGCACCTGATGGCTCTGTGTCAGCAGCTCCGGGAACCCTTAGCGATAAGGGCTTAGCTCTGAGGTGCCTCTGCCTTCCCCATAAATACCCGCCTGTAACTGGGCATGTGGCTCACAAGTAATCCCCGTCCTGGGGAGGCTGAGGCAGGAGGATCACCATGGGGTTCCAGGCCAGCCTGGAATTCACAGCAAGACCCTGCCTTGAACTTATCTGCCTGCAAATGCAAGAATAGATGAACTGTGGCCCACGAGGCAAGGCCCTCCCCCAGTGCCACAGTTACCCAGCAGTCACATGCTTGGCCCTGACTCGTCCTGGCTCCTAGGAGCCTCTGGCCTTCTAGCCCATGGGTCTGGCAGGAACACTGACCATGTCACCTCAAAGCAGGAAGTGAAGGAGGAAGGGGAGCCTGCCTCTGTGGATGGTCAGGGCTCCCAAGTGAGTCACGTCTCTTCCCGGGAGGGACAAAGAGAGCCTGGACCTGTTTCTTCCAGGCCTAGTCAGGGTGGAGAGAAAGCAGGAGCAACCTTGTCTGTGACCTGGGTGGAACTCCAATTGAAAGGGCTTGACCTTGGCAGTTCCTTTGATGGTCAGAGGATTCCTGATTTGTCTTTCTACTTGTTATTCATCCCTTGTAAGGAATACTTTTATCTCTTTAGTAAATAATGTGTAAAGCATTTAACACTGCTAAACAGATTATAATCCCAGCATTCAGGAGGCTGAGGCAGGAGGAATTTGAGGCCAGCCTGAACTACATAGTAAGACTCTGTCTCAAAAAAAAAGGTAGAATTGTCTTTGTTAGCATGCACCATCATTAGGTTTAGTCATTAAAAGAAAGCCAACAGCAACAATATTTAATACCACTTTGAACTTAAATTTTACTTGAAGAAGGATTTTATTCTTATCCTTTCCAATTCCTGCATCAGCACCCAGACCACGCCCCCCAGACTCAGTTTCCTTACTCATCAAGTGGGGGTGTTCGTATTGGCACGGTGGGGTTGTTTTAAGCTTAGTCAAGACTGTGTTTGAGAAGGGTCAATAAGTGATAGCATTGAAAGTTTTTATTTTCAAGACAGTGTCTTCCTACATTGCCCAGGCCGGGCCTTGAACTACAGGGTTCAAGCCATCCTCCTGCCTCAGCCTCCCAAGTAGCTGGGAGGATAGGGGTGTACCATGGCATTTGGCTCTTGAATGTCTTTGTTGTCATGATCTTTCTGTTGGAGTTAAGGATACGCACAGATGCACCACTGAACTGTACCCATCCCAAAAAAGTGTCCATTCATTGTGTAAAGGGATATGTATTAAATATCTGTCATCCTGGTTTCTATCTAAATGCCTCCCGAGGGTCTCATGTGCTCATGGGTGGGACCTTTGGAAGAGGACTGACTCATGGGGGCTCCTGGTTGCTCTTAGGAGGTGGGGTCTGTTCCAAAGAGGTGGTTCCTGGGGGCGTGGCCTGACCCCTCTCTTCTCTCTGCTTCCTGTGTGTCAGGCTGTGAGCTGCTCCCTACACCAGGGCCCTCTGCCCTGGTGACTTCAGACCATGGACTGACCGTCTACAAACTGCAAGCCAAGGTGAACCTCTCCTCCTGTAAATGATAGGTGCCCCAGATTGTGTCCCAGCAATGAGGAAAGTGACTAAGACACTGTATGGGGTATGCTATGTCCCCCCAAGTCTTCATATAATTTTGATGGGGCTGAGTTATTGGTTTGTCATTGGTTTGTTGATTGACAATGTAAGCACTGTGCCCACCCAGGGGTGGAGCTGACATACAGTGTAAGGGAAGGCGGGTCTTCCTCTTGTTCGCTTCCGCTTCCGCCTCTCTCTCTCTCTCTCTCTCTCTCTCTCTCTCTCTCTCTCTCTCTGTCTCTCTCTCTCTCTCCCTCTCGCCAGCGTGCCTTGCAGCTTGCAGCCGCCATGAACTGTAGCCCCGTCATCCCATGCTGCCTTGGAGCCCACTTTATGGACTGAAACTCCCGAGAAACTGTAAGAATAAACCTTTCCTTCCCTAATTTTGGGCATCAGGTATTTTGTCTCGGCAACGAGTAAAAAGTAACTAAGACAGACACATATTATGTTTTAATAATTATTTTTATTTTGGCCTACAGTGTCTACCTCAAAATGAAATCAGTAAAGAATGGCATTTTGAAATTGTCCATTTCTTTGAAAATGATTAGTACAGGACCACAGAGACCCTTGGCCAGGCGGTTTTCGTGTGGTCCAGGTGCACATTTCTACAGGAAAACCACGCTTCCTGGGATCAAAAATTAAAACATTCCACTTCCGGCCCTGGTGCCCAAGTCGCTAAGCCAAGGTGTCCAGCGCGAGACGACTGCTGCCCCGGACAGCGGAGGACTCCGGATGCAGAGCCGTGCCAGCCGCGCCGTGTGCAAGCAGGACAAGCCAGGCTGGCCAGACACAGGACAGGGACTGAGAAAAATCAGGCCTGCTGCAGGTCAGGCAGGGTCGCAGGCCACACTGCCACCGCCACGCCTGCTTCACCGGGAAGATAAACAAAGAAGTCCCTGAAACTTGAGCCCTGGTGCTGTTTGATTTGGTTTGTTTTCCTCACGGTGTCCCTGGGTGGACACAGATCCGAGGGCCCAGGAGGAAGTGTAGAAGGCCGGCTCCCTGCCCTGGCTTCCTTCCCGTCACCTTGCAGAAACTGGAAGTGCAGCCAGCAGGAGATGAGCTCCCCAGGCGGCCTTGGCCGGGGAAGGACGCGCCCTGCGACTGCAGTGACAAAACCCTGTGTCACTGTGGCCCCGGGACTGAGGCTCAGGGCCTGCCTGGGCGACGGGTGACCTCTGGAGAATGAGGGGAGAGAGGGCAGAGTAAGACTCAGCCTCAAAAGCTGGGTGTGGTGATGCACGCCTGTGATCCCAGCACTCAGGAGGCTGAGGCAGGAGGATCACTGCGAGTTCGAGCAAGACCCTGTCTCAAAAGGAAGGAAAAACGAAGGACTCTGCCTCCAGGGCCAGGGATTTAGCTCTGTGGCTTAAGCACCTGTCTGGCAGGCATGAGGTTGTGAGTTTGATCCCCAGTACGGAAAAAAATAAGTAAATAAATAAAACACAGCAGGAGGCTGTGTTCCCTAGGTCTGAGGGCTCCAGCTGTGTCATCAGGTGGTTTTGTTTGCTTTTGGGTTGGAGGAGTTGTTTTTTGCATTTTGGGTTTTTTTGTTTGTTTGTTTTGGTTGTTGGTTTGTTGTGGGGTTTCATTTTGGGCGCTTTGGGGTTTGTTTTATTTTGTTTTGTGTTGTTTTGTTTGAAAGAGGGTCTCATTGTAGTTGAGGTTGGCCTTGAACACCCTGTGTAGCCCAGACTGGCCTCAGACTCCTGACGATCCTCCTACCTCCACCTCCCAAATCCCTGGATTACAGGCATGCACCAGCATACCTGGCTTTGCAATCAGGCTTTGATCATCAAAACATATCCCCCATTTTGCCTTTTGTGAATTGGGCCAAGAATGGTGACAGTCGATGGTCCCCCCAGTGACTGTGTGTGGAAAGTGGCTGCAGGGAGGGCTGGAAGCTGGGCGTGCCCAGCCCCATGGGCCAGGGCCAGGGTTTCTACGCTTCCTGTGTGCGGCAGAAACCACTGGAGGCTTTTAATGCTAAGAACTCCTGGACTGCCGGGTGGGGACCAGGTCCCCAGCACCAAGAAAGAAAAGACAATGCCCTCGGCGAGCCCGGTGTGGTGGTGCCTGCTCATAATCCCAGCACTTGGGAGGCTGAGGCAGGAGGACTGCAGTGAGTTCCAGGCCAGCCTGGCTACATAAACAAGTTCAAGGCCAGTCTGAACTGCATAGTGAGACCCTGTCTCAAAAACAAACAAAGAAACAAAAAGAATGCCTGGGTTATTTTCTCCTGTGAGCTGGGCGATAGCTACATTACTCCCTCCCTTCCGTCAGCAAATTCGCTGTCAGAGTCCAATCTGTGCTGGTTGCTGTTCCAAGTCTGGGAATAAACATAGTCATCAAAACTGAGTCAGCCCGAAGGGTCCTGTCCCCTGCCAGCCTAAACGATATGCTTCCCCCTCCTTTTTTTGTGAGACTAGGGATGAAACTAAGGGGTGCTCTGCCACTGAGCCGAATCTCAGCCGGCCCTTTTTATTTTTTATTTTAAGGCAAGATCTTGCTAGTTTCCCCAGGTGGGCCTCACACTTGAGATCCTCCTGCCTCAGTCTCCCAAGAAGCTGAGGTTACAGGCATGAGTCATCACGCTGGCTACGCTTGGACTATATTTTAAAGCAGCGCACTGGTAGGTAAGTAGAGGCGGACCAGATTGGAGCAACCAGAAAGGAGGCTGCGATCCAGGAGGGAGGAGCGGGAAGGGCACACGCAAGGCGGTCAGGAGGGTTTCTCCGCGGAGAAGCTGAGCCAAGAGATGAAAGAGAAGAAGCCGCCGTCAACTGAGCCACCGGAAGGAGCAATGCGGCTGTTAGGACAGGGAGAAGGTCAGTGCGAAGGTAAGGCAGAGGCAGCGCGGGGCGGGGCTGGAAACGGAAAACTGTCGGTCTGGTGGGACCCCCAAGGCGGAGCGTCCGGAGGTCACGGTTCAGAGATGCCCCGGGGGCAGGTGCTCCGGTGAGCTGACAGCGTTCCCAGTGACGTCACCAGTGTCTGCATGAAAACAGTCAGCCAAGCTGGGCCTAGTGACGCACACTTGTAATCTCAGCACTCAGGAGGCCGAGGCAGGAGGATCACCATGAGTGCCAGGCCAGCCTGGGCTACATAGTGAGCTCAAGGCCATCCTGAACTACATAGCATGACCTGTCTCAAAAATAAGACCGCACAAAGTATAAAGGAATCAAAGCTCTTCTGAGCAGTTTTTGAAGCTAATTCTTTGCAAGGTAAAAATCTCAGAGTGCAGTTCTTCTAAAGAAGGAAGAGTGGAGGCCAGAGAGCTGAGTGTGAGCCCGAGCCGGGGCCTCCTGCCATTCCTCGGGCAGGAGGCACAGGAGGCCTCGGGCGGGGCACAGTGGCAGCGAGACTCCATCCGCCTTCTGCCCGCCGCCTTTTATGTCCTTTCTTCCCTGAGGACGCTGACTGCCGATACCAGCCACGCCGCGGGTGGGAAATTCGTGATCAAGGCCGTTTCCGGAAACCGTGTCCCAGGAACCCTCGGGAGTCCGCGGCCGGCTCTGCGATGCTCCTCCTCGGCATTCGGGGGGTCGGCGGCTGGCCGCAGGGGCCCGGGCTCGTCTCTGAGGAGCGTCTGGGCAGCTTTGTCCCTCGCCGGGCTTGGAAGTAGAGAGGTCACGGTTCCTGTAAAGAAAAAGTCTACTTTTTTGCCTTTCTTTTTCCTTTTTTTTTTTTTTTCCCAAATCCATTGTATTTCAAGGATAAAAGGGGGGGGGAGAAAAGAAGGAAAAAGTCTAGCCGAAGTAAGCTGATTCCAAGTTGGTTTGGGCTACAGCAGGCCGAGAAGTTCATAAATTTTTTTTAAGTATTTATGTCTTTATAATCTCCTTTACCAGATCATCTGGTTTGTTTATGTTTTTGTTTGTTGTTGGTGGTGGTGGTGGTGGGGTTTTTTGTTTGTTTGTTTTGTCTTGTCTTTTTGAGACAGGGTCTCGCTATGCAGTTCAGGCTGGTCTTGAACTCACTTTGTAGCCCAGGCCGGTCTCGAACTCACAGTGATCCTCCTGCCTCAGCCTCCCGAGTGCTGGGATTACAGGTGTGCGCCAGGCGAGAGCTCATAAATTATTGACATGCATGGATGAGTTACTCTGCTTGTCATGACGAGCTGGTGCGCACCGCACCAAAGCCAGCTCTTCCCCAACGCACCCTAACAAGAGCGCACCCTGAGGCCGCAGAGGGCCGCCCGCCTTCCGGAGCTTCCCCCCACCGCAGGCAGTAACAGCCCCTCACTCGCAGGCTCCTGGAGGCTGCTGTCTGCAGTATTCGTGTCGACCACAAGGTGGCGCCCGCAAACCTCCCGGGCGCTGCCGCCCACCCGGCGCCCTCCGAGCCAGGCCGCGGCGCTGTGGCCTGGAGCCCGCGCAGCTCGAGGCACAGACAGGGTCAGGGGCCCCGCCCACGCCGCGCTGCCAGTCCCGAGGCGTCGGGAGCGAAGGCCACGGCCCCTCGCGGTCAAGGTCAAGCCCAGGCCACCAAAGCGCAATGGTTTTCAAACCAAAACCGAAATGGCAAAGACCACCGGGTCAGTCGGGAGCGCGCCTTTAATCCCGGCACTCCGGGAGGCTGAGGCAGGAGGTGTGCGGCGGGCTCCAGGCCAGGCTGACTGCACAGTGAGCTTGAGGACAGACTGCACTGCATAATGAAAACCCGGCTCATTTTAAAAAATAAATAAATAAATAAAGCCTAATAGCTATATGAATGTTAATGCTATAAGAGAATTGTAAGAGAATTATAGCAAGGACTTCCAGAAATATAGTGAAAATTAAAATAACGTTTTGAGAGGAAGAGGTTTGAGACAGGGTCTCACTGTGTAGTGTCGGCTGGGCTCGAACTTGCGATTCTCCTGCCTCAGCCTCCCAAGTGCTGGAATTTTAGGCCTATGCCACCATCCCTGGCTAAAAGAACTTTTAAACCATCGGTTTCTCAGACTTGTGAGATGACAGAGGGAAAGGTATATGCTGAAAAATGCTTGCAGTGGGGACCAAATAGGATGGCTTATTTTCTCCAGAGCACCATTAGGATAGCTTATTTTGGTTTGGTTTGGTTTGATTTGTTTTTTGTTTTTTTGTTTTGAGACAGGGTCTCACTGTGTCACCCAGGCTGGTCTTGAACTCACTATGTAGCCCAGGCTGACCTCGAGCTCATCATAATCCTCCTGCTTCAGCCTCCCGAGTGCTGGGATGACAGGTGTGCACCCCTGCGTGCAGCACAAACAGGACCACCTCCCTGGGCATGGCAGCGGGACCGTCCTCAGTGTAAGAGAAGAGTTTCTCTTCCGTCCTTGCCCATGTTCCTTCGGGATTCCTGGCTCCAGGCGCTGGCTGGCTGTGGAATCTGAGCTTCCTAACCTGGGTGGCTGAGAAGGCTGGAGTTTCTGGGTCTCCTCGTTATGGGGGTGACCAGATGTTCCAAACATCAAGCTGTTGCAGGAAGCTCCCCACCCAAGCCGAATGTCCTGCCGAGTTCTCCGCAGACTTCCCTTTCCTGTTTCCTTTTCCCCTCTTTCTAATTTTTTTCTTCAGAGGCTGCTGCCAAAGCCATCTTCCTCTATTGTTGTCCGGTGACATCATGCCCTGCTGGCTGTTTCCCGGCCTCCTGCCTCGGCCACCTTCGCCCCTTATTTCTTGCTGCCTGGCCCTGATTGTGACCCTGCGTTGTCACTTCTGGTGTCCCAGTGACGCAGCTCCTCCCCGTTCCAGCACAGCACTGCCAGGCTGCTATTCCGGGAGTGTTCCTGGGGTTGCTTCCCTGCTCAGGGGTAAACAAAGCACCTTCAGCATCCACGGCATTATTTTAGGTACTGTAAAAGGAAGCAGAACAGAAGTAAGACAAGGTCAGGTGTGGCAGCCTGTGCTTGTAGATCCAGTCTATTCTGGAGGCTGAGGAGAGAGAATCGCAAGTTCAAAGCCAGCCTGGGCAATTTAGCAATATTCTGTTTCAAAATATTTTTTTTTTAAAAACCTGAAATGAGCTGGCATTGACTCTCCTCTAGAGACTGTATTGCTAGCTTTCCATCGCTGAGATACAACACCACACACCCACAGTTTAAAGCAGGACAGGTTTAATTTAGCGCAGGCTTTCGGTCCGAGGTCCACTGGCTCCACGAAGAACCCTCATGGCCACAGGGTGTGGCAGAGCACAGCCACTGAGATGGTGGCAGAGAAGTGGAGCAGGGGACAGTGCCCGAGAGGTGCGGGCTGGGGACCAGAATCGGGACTCAAGACCACACCTCCGTGAGCACTGGACCCACCCGGGAGTGCGCTGGTGACGCGAAGGTGATAAATGAGGATAAATGGTCACAGAGACGGAGGGGGACACAATGGGAGAAAATTATGCAGCAATCCCAAGAACCTGTACCGTCAGACTAGAGATCTGCTGTCACTCTAGGTGCCTTTACGTGCTATTAAGATTATAATCTCAAACCAGAAGTGGTGGCGCACACCTGTAATTCTAGCACTCAGGAGGCTGAGGCAGGAGGATCACCATGCATTTGAGCCCAGCCTTGGTTACATAGTGGGTTCAAGGCCAGCTTAAGGTGCATAGCGAGATCCTGTCTTTAAAAACCAAAAAGAGTATGTATTCATCTCAGATGCCCATTTTTGGATTCGGTCTTTAAATTTTGGGGGAGGAATCTACTTTTTTTCAGTTTTACATATATTCTAGATAGTAGTCCTTTGTTGGAGAAACAGCTGGCAAAAATGTTTTCCTACTCTGTGGATTGTCTCTTCACTCTGTAGTGATTTTTCTTTTTCTTTTCTTTTTTTTTTTTCTGTGCAAAGTTTTTTAATAAGACAAGATCCCAGTTGTTGATTCTTTGTGATATTTCCTGTGCAACCAGGATTTTATCCATAGTCTTTGCCTCCACCAAAGTCTTCAACAGTCTACCTAGTCTACCTTATAGCAGATTTAGTGTTTCTGTTTTAATGTTCAGATCTTTGATCCATTTTGGTTCTAGTT
>RJWM01039650.1:0-15981 GCA_004363535.1 Dasyprocta punctata
AATTCCTAAGTGAAACAGTGTATTTGGAGATTTTGTGTCATGTCAGTGCTTGAGACCATTAGCCTCCATTTCCCTTCAGGTTCTAATTATTGAGTATATGACAAAGTAACAGGATCTTAGGCAGGAGAATTTATAATAAGAAAAATCCACGTTCTTTGACAATGTTTATGAGTTTGCATAACTTGTGATATAGATAATGAACAGCTCATATTTAGAGTGCGAAGATTTGTCATTATAAGAGGTTTTAAAAAATAATAACATTTCATCCTTTGGCTAGTGTTGTAGTCAGGGATTGCAAAAAGAACAATTACATACAGGATACAGAATTTGTAACATTATTTTATGATGAACACCGTGAGTTAAATATGAGAAAGTGAAAGAAATCTGTCCACAACACTAAAGACCTAGAAAATCCAGCCGAGGGCCTGGATCCCACAGCAATGTACTGCACAAGTCCAGTTGAAGACCTGGAGCCCATGACAATGCCTCCCACGAGTCCAACTGGAGGACTAGAGCAGACAACCATGACTCATGCAAGTCTGTTTTATGGATCTGCACTGGAAAGGCCCAAAGGTCAGTGGAAAAAACTAGAAAGTCTGTGCCAGTGGGATGAAGGATCTGTGCCAGTAGATTGAAGGTTCCACAGTGGAATCAAGAAGCAATGCTCAAAATAAGGACCAGCGCTCCCCTGAAAAGTACCATAGCCATCCTCAGTGACAATGAGGTCCCAAGCTCCTCCAATGACGAGAAGAGTCGAGTGCATATCAGGAAGCCAATATGACAAACTTCTCCTGAAGATTGAACAGCACACATCTTTCCCTCTGGAGCCAGAAAGCAATGCTCCAAGTAAGGACCAAAGCTCCCCCAAAGTGAACTGCAGCCATTTTCAGCAACAAGGTCCCAAGCTCCTCTGATGATAATGGCAGACTTCATATTAGGGAAGCTGCTATGACAGGCTCCTCCAGGAGAACCAATGGCTCCAAACAACAATACTGAGGAAAACCCACAATGCTACACTCTTCCTCTCCATGTCTGTTCTTATACTGGCAACTTTTCTCAGGTGGGCCATCTACACTCAGCACCATGCTGGTTTAATTCAGCTGATGTTAGATTGACCACTAGATCTTTAATCCATAACAGCCAGAAAACAGATGGTAAAAATAAAAGCACAAGAATAACCATATAAAATATTTTGATACAAATAATATCTTATTTAACTGGCACACATCAAGTAAGGAAACACGTGAAACATCAAAATAATCAGTCATATTTGCCAGCATCAGAATGGACATCCTTTAGTTGACAATGACACTATTCTAAGCCTTATGTCTATCTTAAAAATGTCATTTGTTTCTATTCATTGAACTTAATGTGTTTCTTATTGCAACTCTAAAGGAAATTGTAGACCATTTATGGATTTAACTGGCAATTTAGAATTTTAATGTGGTCACACTACTTATCTGTTTTAAAAAGAATAAAAGAAAAAACTAAAAATACACAGAATTTCAAAACAAGATGATAGGAAATCAGCAACGGTTATTGCATTGTATATTGCTATCTTCAAAGTATTTGTTCCCATTACCAGATATAGACAACCAAAACTAGTTTTTTTTTTTACAAGCAAAATACATTTATTGAGGAAAAGAAAACTTCTGTCCAAGAGGGAGACAGAAGGGGTCCTGGGTGGTTACCTTGGAGTGCAGAATTGATCAAACAATATAAGCACTAACTCTGTTCCTTTCAATGAGCTAATAGAATGTGTAGAACAATTATCTTAGCTATCTTGTGTATGTATATATGTATTTTGCTTTTCCTCTTCTTTTTTTCTCTTTTTCCCTATCCCAGTTGTCCTGTCCTTTGGAGCAGTTTCTTTCCTTTCCCAACATCTATTGTACATTTTGGTCCATATTTACTCTTTCAGGTTCTTACACTAGGGAGGTAATACAACGCTTAAATATGCAAGTGATTTACTTCAGTTATGAGTATGGTCTTAGATTGTATCCATTTACCTATAAAAGCCTTGAGTTTATCTTTCTTTATAGGTGAGTAGTACTCCATTGTGTAAAAATGCCACATCTTATTTTAATCCATTCCTCAGTTGATGGGCATTGTATTATTTCCAAGATTTAGCTAATATAAATTGTGTTGCTATAAATATGGGTGCGCATATATTGTTGTGGTCTGATGTTTTCAATTCTTCTGGAAAAATACGCCGAAAAGGAATAACTCAGTTAAATGGGACCTCTAATCCTAGATTTCGAGTCATCTCCACAGATTCCCATAGTGATTGCACCATTCTACACTCCCACCAATAGTGGAAAAGGGTTCCTTTTTCCCTGCAACCCCAGCAGCATTTGTTATTTGGTGATTTTTTTAAATGATGACTATTCTTTCTGCGGTGAGATGTAATCTCTGTGTTGTTTTAATTTGAATCTCTCAAATGAGTAATGATGTTGATCCTTTCTGCCATCCAGAGGAATCCAGGTGCCCAGCCTTTTCCCTTACACTGCAGGAAGCACCCAGTACTGGGCAAACAGCTAGGCAGCCAGTGAGGTTAGCACCCAGGACTTGATAACTGGCTCATATAGACAAACCCAAGATGTCAAGATAAAGGAACAAAATGCAAACTCAGATCTCCAGCCCACACTGAACAAATCCAGGAGACATCAACATAGAATAAATTGGAAGTCAACACCTGAAATTTCTGAAATGATAGCCACTAAAGTAAAGCAACTAGTCCATGAGACTGAAGAGAAAATCAAATCAGAAATAATCTCTCAGGTAATAAAAGAAATGACAACCATAATGAAAGAATTGTTGAGCAGATCTAAAGAAGACACAGTTGAAAAAACAAAAAACAGAAGCATAGAAAAATGATGGAAACCTTGAATGAATCTTATGGGCAAGAATTAGAATGCATGAAACAGATTCAAAGAGACATCCAAAAAATTAAAAATTCCATTGAAAGATGGCAAAACTGCTTGAATGAAATTGAAGATAAACTTTCAGACCTTGAAGAGAAGATTGCAGTTGGCAATTATGAAAGGAAAAGTCTCTTAAAAATAACAAGGAACCAGGAAATAGCAATTCAACAGCTGCAAGACAATGCCAAGAAAAAGAATATAAGTTTGATGGGTGTCAGCAAAAAAGCGGAAGTCACCACAAATGACATAAAAAGACTATTTGCAGAAGTAATAGCAGAAAATTTCCCAAGCATGGGAAAAGAATTTGATGTTCAGATAAATGAGGCATAGAGAACTCTTATTAGCTGTAACCACAGAATGTATTTCAAACCTACTTTTTATCTGTTCTTTTTACCACCTGGCTTTTGCTGACCAAATAGCACAAACTTAACAGTAGCGCTCAAGTTCCAAGGCATAAGTGATCAGCTTATGCTGTGACAATAGAACTATCTCCTCTACCTAGTTCTAGTCTTTACTTTTTGAAAGAGAGTCATCTTTCTTTTAACGCTGAGAAATCTATCATAATCCATCATAAAGAAAATTTTAGATGTTAAATGAGTTGAAAAAACATGCTTCCTCAGTCTCTTGTGTGGTTCCTTTTTTTCTTTTTTCTTTATTTTTAAATTTTGATTTCTTTTTCTAATTTTAAGAAGATTAATAGAAAACAAAACAATAAAAACAAAACAATAAAAATGATATAGGATTTCAAAACAACATACAGGAAATTAACAATGATCACTATAATGCATATTGTTATCTTCAAAGCAGTTGCTCAGATTATAAGATATAGGCATACAAAACAGATCAAGAGTACAAGCACTCACACTTTCTTTCCATGGACTAATAGAATTAGTAGTACAATTACCTTAGCTAATATATATATATATATATATATATATATATATATATATATATATTTTTCCCCTTCTCTCTTTTCTCTTTTTCCTCATCCCAGTTGTTCTTTCCTTTTCAGTACTCTCTTTCCCTTTTGCAATACCTAGTGTGCCTTTTGGATCTTATTTATTCTTTCAGTTTCTCAAATGAAGGTGAAAATACAATGAAAATACACGTTTGTCTGATTTATTTCACTGACGAATATGGTTTATAGTTCCATCCATTTATCTATAAAAGCCTCAAATTTGTCTTTCTTTATAACTGAATAATACTCCATTGTAAAAAATGCCACACCTTTTTTAAAATCTATTCCTCAGTTGATGATTTGGTTGTTTCCAATATTTAGCTATTACAAATTGTGCTGCTATAAACACAAGTACACATATATTGCTATGGTGTGAGGTCTTTAATTCTTCTGGGAAAATATCCAGAAGGGAAATAACTGGATTGAATGGGACTTTTAATCCTAGTTTTTGAGGAATTTCCACACTGATTTCCACAGCGGTTGCACCAGTCTACACTCACCAACAGTGGAGAAGGGTTCCTTTTTCCCCATATCCCCGAGTCAGAGAATTGAATGTATGCTGGGGATTTCTCTAATATCAATTACCAAAATGTATTATCAAGTTAGACCATGCTCTGATCCATTAGTTTTACTTTTTTCTCTTTACCTTATTACCAAAGAGATACTCCATGCATTCTTGCACAGGATGTCAGTCTGACTCTTAGGACTTTCTTTAGATTACTTTAGTGAAACTTAAGATTCCAAGCATCCTATAATTATTCTCATGGATTGGCCTGTAGTTACAGAAGAACAATCCAACACAAAGTCCTACTGTGAATATATGGCTTAATGGCTGCATTTTTCCATCACCATGATGGCACTTCCATAGATACTGCTATCTTAAAGTTTAAGAATATATTCTGGGAGGTATATGTTGGGAATAAGAATGTAGTTTTACTTTACATTTTCCAGATTATCAGGGGTATCACACTTCTTTCCATACATTGATATTAACCAATGAGGCTTCCTTTATAGTAAAGTGATTGTGTTTGTTGTTTTACTGTTGATTTATCTTTTTTTCTGCTGATTTGTAGCTACTACATTTTCCACACATGAGCCCATGTTGGTTATATATGTTCAAATATCGCCTCCCTCTCTATGACTTTCCTTCTCACTTTATTAATATTATATTTTAGTAAATAGAAGTTTTTTTTAACTTTGTGGTGACTAGTATACCAAACATTTCATTTATGGATAGAGCTATTTGTGTAACATTTATGAAATCATTCTTCTATCATAAAATTATCAAGATAGTCTACAAGTTTTGACAAGATTGTTCATTTTCCTCACTTAGCATAGTAAGCTTTCTTTTTCAAAATTGTGGTGAATGTTGGCTTTTCATATTTTGACATATGTTTTAAAATTAGCTTATCAATTTCTATGCTAAAGTCTGAGGAGATTTTGATCATGATTGTAGTGCATTTATAAATCATTTTGGTGGGAATTGCCAAGTTTTTAGCATTTAGTCTTTCATTTTCAGAAAATATTAGTTACTCTCATTTCTAATACTGCATTTTCACTTTCTCTCAATAAATTTTTACGTGTTCTATGTAGATGACTAGATATAGCACTATTTCCTTAGATTTATTTCTGGATAATTAAGGGATTTTTTTCATGCTGCTATATATGAAAGTAAAAATCCTATTTTAAAGATTTGGTGCTCTTTTACAAAAATATTGGGTTTTTTTTTGTATTACAGTCAGTAATCTTGTTAAACACTATTATCCACTCTAATAGTTTATTTGTAGATTAAAACTTTCTACACAGCAGTCACATTGTCTGTAAATATTTCTTTTTCAGTCTTAATTCAGTTGGTTTATTTTCCTCCTCTTATTTCACTGCTTTTGACTGCTAGTGCAATGTTAAATAGAAATGAACCTAGTGGGCAACTGACATTCATTGCCTCATAAATTTTTAGATCAATATTTCATCATTAAGCATGGAGTTGTCACCGATTTTTTATTTTTTGGTACCAGAAATCAAACTCACAACCTCGTGCTTGCCAGGCAGATGATGTGATGCCAAGTTATATCACTGGCCCAGTCTTAGAGGTTTAAAAGATACTATGTATTCAATCGTGGAGTGTTTCTTGTATTTCTGTTTTTCTGAGAGATTTTTTATCATAATCCATGTATAGTTTTAGAAAGCAACTCAACATTATTATATAAATGTTGTATTATTAATATGGTAAGTTTTGCACACATTATTCAAAATAGTAAATAAGTGCTGCATTTCCTCTGAGCTATGAGTAGCTATACACTTCCAAATACATTTCTATACACTCCCAAATTTCATTTATTTCTACGTTAATAGCAGTGATTGGTTGTTTTTCTTTTGTGGAATGTGTTTTTAAAAAAACTTTTATAAATTCTTTCTTCACATGATTTAAATTTAGAACTTATTTTCTTATTCTTTTTAAAGTTTTTAAAATACTGATTTTATTTCTTAAGAGTTTGGTAGAATTTATTGTGATTACATGGTCATGGAGATTTAAATTATAAAAAAATCAGTTGTTTATTGTTTTTAATCTGCATTTTTCTTAGTAATTGTAGATATTTGTCACTTCTATTAGTATTTTCATCAAACTAAACTTTGGATTTCTTGATTCTTTTATTTTTTTTCCATAATCTCTGCACTTTATGATTTTCATCCTTTTACTTTGTTGTCCCTTTTCTAACTGCTACTGATACTTAGGTAATGGCTTTTCAGGCTTTGTTCTTCCATTATATATGAATTGAAGACTTGTAAATTCTCTATTTTAAGCACAACTTTTATTAAATCTCACACGATTTATTTGCAGTATTATCAGTACCATATATTTCAAAGTATGCTTCAATTTCCATTGTAATATCTTATTTGATATATGAATTAATTCTGTTTATACATTTTAATTGTTAATATTTTTCCCCTTTTAACATATTAGTCATATACTTTTTAATTTCTTTTAAATTTACTCTACAGTTTACAAAATGCAACTTGATTTATCATAGTCTAATATTTTCATACTTCCACTTCTGAAGAAAGCAAGAATTTGAGAATATTTTAATCTCTGTTGCTTTCCAAACTTACATATTACAGTTATATTTTATCATATAGCAACTAATATTTCAATCAAAAATGTACATGTCAAAATAAAAACTTCTAAATATTCAACCTGTGCTTGCATTTATCCACATGTTTACCCTACTGTTGCCTCATATTCTCTCTTGCATCCACAAACATCCCTCTGTAATCATTGTTCTTCTGGCTTTGAATATGGATTTTATCTTTTGTTTAATGAAGTCTGCTTGTGGCAAATAAGTCTATTTCTCTGTACCTGAAAAAATGCCTTGTTTTTTTGTTGTTTGTTGAGGACATGTTACTAAGTTGGCAGTTGTATTTTCTCAACACATTAAAGATGTTACTCCAAAGAATTTTGGCTTCCATAGTCACTCTGGCTGCTTTTAATGTTTTGTCATTTATTTCATATGCTCTTTAAAATAGTGACTTCATATAGTTAATCAAATTTGGAAGGTGCTTGGTAATTATAGCTTCAAATATTGATTCTTTTTCGTTTGCTTTTCTCTTTCACTTTTGAACCACAGTGCCACATACTCATGAGATTGATTTATTTCTAGAATGTATTCTAAATCTTGAAATCCAATTTTTGCTTACTTGGCTTGTCGAAACTGTTCAGTGTCTCATGCTTTCTACTCTTTCCATAAGAATTTAGGTAGTACAGAGTAGTCTATTACTGACTAGGCAGTTATATCTCAGGAAAAGTTCCAATTGCTAGAAGCAGATATCTTAACTTTTCCTTTTTTCTTGAATCAAGGCTTCCAAATTCTTCAGTGGGTTGTTGACTTTTCTCTACTTTCAAATAGATGATTTTTCAGTTTTAAAAAACAATTTGCATGATTATTAGCAAAGGGAAGATTAAACTGAGTAATTTATTTTCCATTATGTGAAATGAAACTTTTTCTTTTCAATTGATACATGCAATCCTTAAACGTGATTGTCAACTTGATTGGATTAGCACCTGCCTAGTAGATTAATAGAGGACACATCTGGATGTGTCTCTAGGAATGTTTTCCAGAGATGAGTGGCATTTAGAGCAGAAAACCAAAGGAGGGAAATTGGCCTTGGTTATGAGTGACACTGTCCAATAGACTTGCACACCACTTAGAATGAAAAGAGAAAGGAGAAAGTCAGCTAGCATTTAAAAAGGTTCATTTTCTTTTTGAGAAAGTATGTCTTTTGCTACAGTCATTGCCTATAGATATTATCAGACATTAGACTAGATTATTTAGCCTTTTGGCTTGGCGTCACAGCTGTAAGACTAATAAATATCCTTGTGAGATATATATATATATATATATATATATATATATTTAGCATACTATATATATGCTAATTTTTATTTTAACACATTTATGTCCATGCAACCACTCACCACAGAACCTATAGAATGCTTTAGAACTTCATTATACATGCTTTTATCTCTTCTCAGATTGTACTGTCATTTCTTGCTTTCATAAGCATTAATTTTGGCTATTTTTGACTAAGTACAAATATACTGAAGGTATACTTATATGCCTGGTTTTTGCTACAGAACATATTACCTATAAAACTTAACTGTATTTTTATCTGTACTTCTTATATCAACTTTCTGTTGCAATGACAAAATGCTTGATACACTCAAAAGAGGAAAGATTTACTTAAACTGATGTTTTGGAGGTTGTAGTCCATGATAATATGGCTTCCCTTTGTCTGGGAGTCTGATGGGGAAGAACATCATAGTAAGGAGAATGTAAGGCTGGGAGTTTGGCTCTGTGACTTAAGCGCCTGTCTGGTAGGTGTGAGGTTATGAGTTCAAGCCCCGGTGCTGCAAAAAAATAAATAAATAAACATAGTAAGGAGAATGTGATGGAGAATATATGTTTACCTTGTGGCATCCAGGAAACAGAGTAAGAGAAAGAGGATGGGATGAAATCCCAATATACCCTTCAAGGGTACTCTTTCAGTGATCTGCATATTGCAACTCTCTTAAAGGTCCAGTCTCTTTTTTTTATTGTTATATTCACAGCAGTTGTTTAGGGTATAAGATATAAACATGAAACATTGTCCAGAAAATTATTAGCACCAAACTTTTGCTTCAATGAATCAAGAGAAACCAGCTATATGGCTATCTTTTTTTTGTTATGATGGCTCTATTATTTTCAAACAAACGTTTCTCATTAAAAATGAAATCTGAAGATGACCCTGTGAAAACTACTTTTCACTCAAAATTCTTTTTCTTTAACTATATTAACTAATTTTTTATATACATAGATTTTCTTTCAGTTCATCACACAAATCCAACAATGCGATGGTTACATATGTTTGACTTATTTAACTCACTGAGAAGTGTATTTTCAATGCTCATCCATTTAAGAGTGAAAATGTCTAGTTTATTGTTCTTTATAGCTGAATAGCATTCCATTATATAGAAATACCACCTTTTTTCTCCATTCCTCAGTCACGGGGCATTTAGGTTGTTTCCAAGATCTAGCTGTTGTGAACTGGGCATCTATAAACAGAGGTGCACATATATCGCTGTGGTAGGATGTTTTTTAATTCTCTTGGGAAGATACCCAGAAGTAGACTAGCTGGGTCAAATGGGGCCTTCAATCCTAGCTTTTTGAGCAGTCTCCACACTGACTTCCACAGTGGTTGCACCAGCCTGCATTCCCACCAACAGTGGAGAAGAATTCCATTTTGCCCACAACCCCTCCAGCATTTGTTACTGGTTGACTTCTTAATACTAGCCATTCTTTCTGGGGTGAGGTGGAATCTCAGTGTTACTTCCATTTGTATCTCTTGAATGACCAGTGCTGTTGAATATTTTTTTATGTATTTATTTGCTGTTTGTACTTTTTTATCTAAGAAATGTGTGTTCATCTCAGATGCCCATTTTTGGATTGGGTCTTTAAATCTTGAAGGACTGATTTTTTTAAAGTTTTTTATATGTTCTCTACAGCAATCCTTTATCTGAGGCACAGCTGGCAAATATTTTCTCCCAGATTATGGATAGTCTCTTCACACTGTTGGTGATTTCTCTTGCTGTGCAAAAGCTTTTCAGTAGAATGAGATCTCATTTGTTGATTCTTTGCAATAGTTCCTCTGCAGTCTGGCTTTTGTTCATAAAATCTTTGCATTCACCAATATCTTCAAGAGTTTTACCTATTCTATCTTCTAGTAGATTTAATGTTTCTGTTGTAATGTTGAGATCTTTAATCCATTTAGCTTTTAACTTAGTACATGGTGAAAGATATGGGTCCAGTCTTGATCTTCGGCATGTGGAAAGCCAGTTTTTCCAACACCATTTATTAAAAAGGCTATCTTTCTTCCAGTGAATGTGTTTGGCACCTTTGTCAAGGATAAGGTGTCTTAGTGTATCTAGAGTTGTTTCTGGATCTTCTAATGTATTCCATTGATCTTTGGGTCTGTTTTTCTTTTTCTTTTTCTTTTTTTTGCCAGTACCACACAGTTTTTATCACAGTAGATTTAGATTATAATTTCAGGTGAGGAATTGTGATGCCCCCTGTCTTGTCTTTGTTGCCCAGAATCGCCTTTGCTATTCTAGGTCTCTTCTGGTCGAAGATGAATTTTAGGATTGTTTTCTCTAATTCTGTAAGATATGTTATTGGAATTTTGATTGGGGTTGCATTGAATCCATATAACAGTTTTGGAAGTATGGCCATTTTCACTATATTGATTCTTCCTACCCAAGAGCATAGGATGTCTCTCCATCTTCTAATATCCTCTTCAAACTCCTTTTTCAGAGTACTATAGTTTTTAGTATAGAGGTCTTTTACATCTTTCGTTAGATTGATTCATAAATATTTCATTTTTTGGATGCTATTGTAAAAGCTATTTTTCCCCTAATTTCTCTCTCAGTGAGATTGTTATTCGTGTACAAGAATGCTATTGATTTTTGACTACTGACTTTGTAACCAGCTACATTGCTCAATCTGCTTATTAAATCTAGAAGTCTCTTAGTGGAATTTTTGGAATCTTCTAGGTAGAGTATTATGTCATCTGGAAATAATGATTGTTCAACTTCTTCTTTTCCTATCTTTATTCCTTTTGCTTCTTTCTCTTGTCTAATTGCTCTGGCTAAAGGTTCCAGAACTATGTTGAATAAGAATGAAGAGAGTGGACATCCTTGTTTCTGATTTTAGAGTCAAGGCTTTCAGTTTTTGTCCATTTAATATGATGTTGGCTGTTGGTTTGTCATAGATAGCTTTTATCAGATTGAGATAGAGACTATTCCAATTTTATGCAGAGTTTTTATCATAAATGGGTGTTGGACTTTGTCAAAAGCTTCTGCATCTATTGAGATAATCATATGGCTTTTACCCTTGACTCTGTTAATATGATTTATTACATTTATGGATTTACATATGTTGAACCATCCCTGTATCCCTGGAATGAATCCTACTTGATCATGGAGTACAATCTTTTTATGATTTGCTGCAGTCTATTTGCCAGTATCTTGTTAAGGATTTTTGCATCAATGCTCATTAGGGTGATTGGCCTATAATTCTCTTTCTTAGTTGGATCCTTCTCTGGTTTTGGAATCAGAGTAATGCTTGCTTCCAAAAATGAATTTAAAGGTGCCTCAGGTTGGCAACCAAGCATCTAGTGCATGGTCATTATCAGTAAAAAAATATTGTATAAGTAAATGTCATGTGTAGTTTGATAGTTTAAAATTCATTAAAAAACAGTCTGTAAGACAGCCATGTTATAACTAGATACCAGAGAATTTAAATGGTTTACCCAAATGTACTCAGTTATATAGTGTTAGTCTATATTCTGTATTCTTTCAACTATTATATCATCTGCCTTCACTAGACGAAGTTTATTTACTTATTTTTTTTGGTACTGGGGATCAAACTCACAACCTTGCTCCTGCCAGACAGGCACTTATGCCATTGAGCTAAATCCCTGGCTAGCCTAAACTTTTCGTTATCCAGATGTTGATATATGTAAAGACTCAGTGAATTTTACATTTCTGATAATAAAAAGGATGGAATATTTGTACACATTATGGGCCTTTAATCAATGAGCTATTTATTCAAGTTCTTTCTACATTTGTGTATTCTTTCTATTACTTTTCTAACATTTTCTTAAAATTATTCAGCAACATTGATCCGTTTCTTTCTAGTGAAGCATATGTTTCCAGGATTTACAAAGAAGAAAAATTTTATCTCCATGTATCATTCATTTTACTTTGCCACATTCATTCTGAACATATCCACCAATTAAAATGTCAGTATATATATTTCAATACTTAATAGTTTTGGAAATCTCTGGTGTACACACGCATTCTATTAAAACCCTGTAGACTCTTTAGTTTCTCCAATCATTCATATGGGCCATTACTTGCCAAATGTTAATGTGACATCTGCTCTACTTTATTCCAGTAAATATCAGGAACTTTTATGCACACAAACTGTTTATCATACATATGGCATCAATTTGTTCTGAGATGTCATTTGTGCAAATAGTCCATGTTATTTATTAAGATTTACATCAGGCTTAACTTTACACTTTGATTCAAAGGTCTTAGATTTTCAATCCAGATGTCTATAATCTCTTATGTTATTTACTGACCTCCCCAATTTAAGATTGTGAATTATTTAGCCACATTCAGAAATTCACAATTAAAGATGGGAGTCCTATCAAAAGTTAATATATGATTATACAATTTTATAATATAAGTAAACAATTTTAGCTCTATCTGGAAGAAGTAAAACATAATGAAAAGTAAGACATTAAAAAATAGCAAAGTAAAATGTAAAGTTTTCAATGAAATTGTTTTTTTCATAGAGACCAAAAATACATTATATAATAATAAAATGTGGTTATGGATTTCAAAAATTTCCTTTTCTACCTAAATTTTTCTAATCTGCTTTAGACTATCTATCCAAATGTTGCTTTATCAAGTGAAGTATTTTAATTTCTATAATTCCAATTCCTAAAATTAACCTTTCTCCCTTTTTAATGTTACCCATAAAGAATATAACTTTGCTTTTATCTGCATGATGCTTTGGTTAGTTTTTTGATGGACTGGTTTCCTTGATATATTAATCGATGTCTTGTCGGTTGTACTTTACCTTCTTTGGCATCTGCCTAGGTAAGATACTCAATTTTTTAATCAAAATAATTCTCTATGTTTATATTATTGCTGTAATGTCCTCAGTGACCAAGAAATAAAATGAAACATGAAGAAATAAGGTTCTTCATTTATGAAGAACTAAGTTACTTTATTGTGTTGTTACCTTTTATGCTTACTTTACAATGTTTTGTTGCCAATTTAATTTAAAAGTAAAAATTTCTCAGTTACCTACAATTCTTGATGAATGAAGTGAACACAATTTATGAAAGTGGTTGTGATTTTGCTTCTCAGAATGAAACCCTAAATATAGGGAAAACATTTTATAATATTTATAACATGCAAAAATATATTTGCAATTTTCCAGCTTATTGAAAATCTCTATGTATTTCTCTTTTCACTTTACATAGAGAGAGGTGTGAGAGACAATTTGGTTTGTCAGTTTTGTTATTATATTAAGAGTTGCCCTGGGAGAGTTATTACACTGAAGGAGATTCTTAAGTTTTCTCTAGGCACAATAAGTGTAGAGAAAAGTTATTAATATTAAAATTACAGAACACAGTCCTTATGAGAAATTCCTGGAGATCTCACTGTTTATATTTTTACTTTCAGGTAAGTACACATCAAGCTTATCAAAAAAATTGTTATTTACTGAATCCAAATAGAGAGTTCTAATGTTTTATCAATATCTTAATCTTGTATATCCACGTAGAGTACCAGTAATAAATTGTTAGTCATTAATTTTCTATCATCTATAAATATTTTTGTTTAATTTTAATACTTTTTAATAAAGCTATACCATAAGTTGCAGGAAAGTTATTCTTCCATAAGTGAGAGCGTCTTCAGAGATTCATAGAAACTGATACATATTTTGTGCCAAATATTTTAAAGTGTTGTCACTTAGGGAAACATTTAGGTTTCTGATTCCACATTGTTTAAAAAGCTTTTAGTCCATAACATGCAGCTGACACTAGTTTAAGGCCAGAAGCAGTTAGCTGCTTGAAGGTAGACTGCTAACTCAAGACCCAGGACAGTAGCGATTAATTACACAGACTACAGTCAGAATTTTTTTTGTGTGGTTATTTGCTTGAAATGTCGAGGCTGTTCTAATATTCCATCTTTGTATCTACACATGGAATCTCTTCTCAGGTGATCTGTAACTCATTACAACATAGTGGATCGTATTTTGTAAAATAATTAAACTAGTTTAGGCAATATTCTCACTACATTTCTTGTCCTCTAGTCAGATTGTCATATTATATTTATTTACAGAGTTTCATTCAAAACTTGGTCAAATGTGTTGTGAAACCAGTGTATTACCTCTGGCATCATATTGAGAATATTGCTTATTGAATCAGGTCTTATAGTCAAATCTGAAGAAGGGAAGCCAATTTACATATAGGGAAAATACCTAGAAATCTCCCCAGGGGAAACTAATGATCTAATAATATTTGAGATTATTATGATTACAAGATATAATGGAGACTATCAGGAAAAAACAGGAAGGCTGCAAAATGGAAAAAAGTTATTTTCTTCAAAAGAAAGTCGTGCAGTTTTTATTGGACACTTCATAAGATTGTCCGATTCTTTGTGTGTAAATCCCTTTGTCTTTGAGCTATTTTATAAAATTTCTGGTTTCAAGCCACTGAATTGGTATCATAATAGACAACTGGGTTGTGAATTCTAATTTTAAAACACATCACTAAAAGTTGGAATCTCCTTAATTAGAATCTTACTTATCTCTACCATGCAAATTTTTATATTTTCCTTTCTCTTTTGAACAGTGAAAATTTGGGTGAGTACAACAACAAATCATGTTTCACTTATGATCATCCTTCCTTTTTTCTTTTTAAAATTGGTAGAAACAATCACATGATAAACTTGAGAAAAATTTTGAAATTTGGATTTGGTCAGGACCAGCATGTCCAAGCTATTGGTTATTTTGACTTTTCCCCAGGAGAACACTGAGTAAAATGAGTTACGTGTTAAACTGATTTTAAGAACTGTGATCATCTGACAATGAATTCATTAAAATCTAAGGGGCACCTGCGACCTGTGCAATTGTTGTTCAATGCTAATTCAGTATTTTCAGGAAGAGTGGAATAAAACCTTGTATTTTAAATATTTTAATGATAACTACTGATAATTTGTTCTAAAAGTTGCTTAATTTTTGCTGACATATAAAAGAAAACAGTGCTTCATCCTTAGAAATTGCAGTGTCAGAAAATTACACAGCTCTGAATCTTCCTGAACCTGGTATATTTCTCAGAGCAAGTCCACACTGGCATGAAATTCTGTCCTTTTCTTTCCTACTACTTTTCTTAGCACCTAAATCCACCTTCTCTCTATTTATACCGCCATCTACTTTTGGAGGAGCTATTTTTCTTATTTTGTTTCTTTTTAAAAATTTTAAAATTTTTACAATGAGTAGTTGTTTTAAGTTTCATTCTTTTTATTAGTACATATTTGTTACACATATGGATTTCATTAATCATAGAAAGAAAAACACTTCAATTTGACTTGCAAATAAAGTTTTGGACTTCAGTCAACTTCTCATCGTAGTCATCTCCTTCCTGACAAGCATCCCTGACAGAATTCCAAGTATTCCACACCTGACATACAGCTCACAAGTACATTCTGCAAGTACATAGTTATCCAAAGAAATAGCCATATTGTTTTTACCTGATGGTAGATTCTGAGAAAGAGAAAAAATATAGTGACGTTGACGTCTGGTTAAATATGGTGATTTGACCATATTAATCACTATTACATAGAAAACATCTGAATATAAATGTTATTGATTCACGAGAACAATAAGAAAGGAAAGAACAGCAACAGATGGAATACCTCCTAATTTTTGGAAGACATAAAGTAGTAAACAATGAAAAGAAAGTCTTGTCATTAATACTGATATAGAGGTT
>RJWM01039651.1:0-15979 GCA_004363535.1 Dasyprocta punctata
CCATTTCTTACACTAGGGAGACAATACGGTATTTACACATGTGGGTTTGATTTATCTTGCTTATGAGTATGGTCTCAAGTCGTGACCATTTACTTATAAAAGTCTCAATACAATCTTTCTTAATAGCTGAGTAGTACTCCATTGTATAAAAATACCACATCTTTTTTATCCATTCTTTGATTGATGGGCACTTGGGTTGGTAAACCTGTAATGTTACTGTTGTGCATTTACTCTAGTCGTTTGTTTGTCTGTTTTGTTTTTTGCCTTTGTTATATATGTCTTCTTTTTCTGCTTAAATTAAAAAAATACCAAAAAATAAAAAAATAAAAAATAAAGGCCCTAGTATTCTTCCCCTCACACATAAGCCACAAACATTTATGTGTTCCCAATTCAGAAAATGAATTACAGAATCACTTTCCAAAATTATAATCACTGCCTTCTTATCATCCAGATGGCAATAGGCTAAGGATCCCTACCTAGCAAAATACCTGTTGGTCCTAACCAATGTGACTTGGATGTAATTTCTCCAGGTGAAGTCTTGGGTTAGTTGGGTGTTTAGGTTGATGAATCCTAACAAAGGCAAGATCACATATAATATGAAGGATGTAAGTTTTTCAGAGAAGATGTAAATCCAGGTAGAATAACAGCATGTTGCTCTTTCCAGCATTACATGTACACAACCAGACGTTACGGTGTGCAATTGTAATCCCTGCATTCTGGGAAGCTGAGGCAAAAGAATCACAAACTCAAGCCCAGTTTGGGCAATTTAGTGAAATTCTGTCTCAAAATAAAATTTTTTTTTAAAAAAAAGACTGGAAATAGACTCTGGGTTCAATCTTCAGTATTGGGAGGAAATACTTATAGATGCAGAGATATTGGTGGTAATTTTCATTTTAATTTTGGCAACAAAGATCCCTTTAAATGTCAAAACTAAGCAGTTGTATTGATGATGTAAATGAGGCAGAGAAAAATCCAAAGAAGACTCTGATTCTGTAAGCTGTTCCACCAATAAGCAGATAATTGGTTTCAGTAATAAACAATGATTTTATTACAAAAAAAAAAGACAACAACTTTTATGTCTAGTCTCTTTGTAAACAGGCAGAACAACTGCCCTTCATTTCCTGCATCAGAGCAGGGACAGATGGAGGTTTGAATTACAGCTTTCTGGGAATACTGGTTTTGACTACTTTTGTCCTTAATATGTTGGCAATGGTGACCAAGAATATTTGAAAAGTTTATCCCAATAATCCTGTTCTAGAAATCTTTTCCAGGAAAATAATCAGACCATGTGTTAGCAAAGATAGTTCTTTATTGCTATGTATAAGAGTCAAAATCTGGAAGCAGAATAGTCTTTTAAATATAAAAATGGGTATAAAAATGTGATATACACAAAAAGGAATGGCATTTAATTCTTAAAGATCATAAACTCAATAATTATTGTAGCATTTCCTTTTGTAAAATAGTCAATCATTAAACTAGAAAGTCAAATGTGGTAATGATATGGATTAAATCTATCACTAAATCCCTAGTATCTACAAAGCTACATAAAGTGAAATATGTTCCCCCTTCCTCCTTCCCTTCACTCCTCATTCCTTCTTTTCTCTTCCTTCCATAATAATAATAAAACAAATGAATTAATCAATAGCTACATAAATGTTATACAGGGAATTAGTGTTACAAAAAGCAAAACTCTAAGACTCTCTAACAAAATGTTGACATAGATATAGGGGTATCTCAAGTGATTTTATAATTTTATTCCATGTATCTTTTTTTATTTTAGATTTTTTAAATTTTCATAGTAGTATATAACCTCTGTTACACACGAATTTTGAAATATGTAAATATTATCAATTACTATTGCTAAATAATTAAACGTTGTCAACTTTTCTTCTTTGGAATTTAGGCAGTGGCTACCTCCTTGAATTTTGTTGATAAGAGGTTATGTTGGAAAATGAGGAACTTTAGAATGTTTTTGCCCTTTGGAGGTTAAGTGTGATAAAGGTGAAAGAGGCCACAGCTTCATCTGATGCTTCCCTGAATAAGGTCCATGTGGAGGGGGCAGGTAAAACAGGTCCATGTAGGTCTGGCAGCTTCTTGGAAAAAATCTGCACTTCATGGAATAATAAAGAGAAAATAGTCCTTTCTGAAGTAAGTGATCTTGTCTCCTGCCTTCATTCTTGTCGTTGTTTTATAAAAGTAAAATAAAAATCTTAAATTTAAATCTTAAGATTTTTTGGTCAATTCATAGGTTAATTCACCTGATATCATTGTCTCATAAAGCTACATGCACAGACAGATCACATTTCATACCACACATACATAATTGCATTATTTAATGGTCAATTACAAACAAAATTTGAAAATAAAAAAATTTAAGAACAGCAAAGGTATATATTATTTTGCTATTAATAAATAGATTTGATTTGACAAAAACAATGACATGTCCCAAAATATCAGCACCATCCCTTCTTAGAAATGTCATTCTTAGCAATGATTATTAATATTTACTTCTCTTTCCTCAAAAAATGAATGTTCTGATGTTTCATTTTGTTTCCTCTAATCTCCATGATAATCACCATAAGAGAGGATAAAGCTGGAATCAAATTCTTCTCAGTTACAGCTCTTTATCTAACACTTACTGTGCACAGCAAATTGGATATAGTATGACACTGTCTTGATTTGTGTTTTGCATAGAAATTATCTATTCAAATATATCACATCTAAATTCTACAGTCACAGCATCACAACATGGAAAAGAATAGACTAGGAAGAAAATAAATAAATAAGATCCAATTTGCAGGGGGAAAAAATACAGTTTACCAGCTGAGAGAATTGCTGCATCTGAAGCCAAGCAACACAAGCAGAACAATTCTGAACTGACTGTGTAGCTGAAAAGATGAAGCTTTACCAAGAAAAGAACAGGAGATACAACACAAGGGAGGGTGCATGTAGTCGGGGGAACACGGGAGTGTGAGGTGTGGAAGGCCTTTGAAATAATGTATGTGGACGTGAGTCCTCACACCCTGAGCTTCTAAGAAGTGAGAGAAGTCCTAAGAATTTCTAAGGAACACTGAGCAGTTTGTCTTTCAAAGGATTGAAACTCTGTCTCTTCTCAAAGGCACATTACAATTCAGCTTTAAATATCCTTTTTTTTTTCCAACTACTTTTGGACTTGAGTACACTACTGCTAAAATAAACGTTGCTCATCCCACCATGACTATACTAACTCCTGACCCACTTACTGCTTGTCAGGGGCTCTCTCATGTATAAATACCCTACACAAATCTTAAGTCCTTTGAGGACACTTTTTGAGCGCCTTACTGCTTTTAGGGTTTTTTCCCTATCATTTGTTAACAGAAGGGAACTGTTGATATTCATCTTTACTCAGTTATTTGTCAGTTGTTTTCTTGTTACTGTTTGTTTGCTCAAAGAGGTCTTCTTATGTAATGGATTTGAACAATATACAAACTGTTGTCATTGCATATTTCTTTCCAGCCTCTGAGAAAAAAATATCTGACGCCCACAAATTCAAGGGTACTTTAACTCACAGTTTTTAAAGGTTTCAATCTATAGTTGGCTGGCTTCTAACCAGGGTGGCATAGCAGAGGAGTAACGGTACAAGGGGAAGCAGGAGGCATCAAAGCAACAAGCCAGAAACAACCACAGCACTTTCTATTCCTTATATCTTATCCAAGCTAGTTAGGATAGGTAGCACTCACACCCTTAATCTGCATGGCCTTGATCCTAGCATTGCACCATGAATCAATCCCAGTGTCACACATTCTAGATCCAGCCACCTCTAAAAAATGCCCCACTCATGACTGCATGAGGTTTTGGGGGGACATCTAGATACAAGTCATAACACATATATTCCATTGTACTTTGCTATTTGTCTGAGTACTAATCTCCATACTACTTTTGATTTATGAAGGGGAAATGAGTATGTCTAAGCCATTCTTCTATTCCTAGAGTTTAGCAAAGTTCTTTGCCTAGGATGTTGGAGTACTCAGTCTTTGCTTCATGGGTATTTCTCTGTTTTAGAATTGGAATGTCTGTCTGTGACTGCTTATGGGGTATGTTGTATGCATATCCTACTGGAATCTGTGTATCACTACACACATGCCTTCCCCCTTCACAGTAACCATGCCAAGTAAAATTAGAACCTCTTTGGAATGTTGAGATAATGTGGAGAAAAAAGAATCTTTATAGATATAATAATTTTAGGAAACATTTTGACACCATGGTATTCAACAACATTATGAAAGTAAATGATGAAATATATTAAGATCAGCATTATCAGTTAATTTTTAATAAATACAAATTAGGGGATTTAGGTGTTTTCATAACTCTGGCTCGGTTGAGTCATTCATTATCCTAAGCATGAACATCCACAGTAGAGAGGGCACTTTATCGGGAAATATATGGTAAGGGAGTCAGTCTGACAGGGCTTCTGATCTGTAGATTTTTCTCTTTTGAGTTAAAAAATTTCTTCTTAGAGGCTTTTGACCTTTTGTGGAGAACGTACAAGGGACTCTAAGAAGTTTCTAGATGGATATGGTTTTTCTGGCATATTGACTTGTAAGCTTTCTTGAATATTGATGTATCAGGAAAAAATTACAGTTCAATCATCAATTAAATGACAGAAAACAGATGGTAAAGTGTTCTAAGATGAAAACAAAAAGGGGATTATTGACTTGTAAACTTGTCTTGTGAAGCTGTCAATAATTGTATTCCAAAAGAGCAAAGTTGTAACCAAAATAAATTTGACTTCTGAGTCTCCCTCTGCCTCCCTAAGCAACATTGTCCACAATCACTACCTGTTTGGAAGAATTAGAACAGAGAAAAATTAAAAGTCAATATAGCAATTCTGTTTCATCAACATAGTAACTACTGTGCAGTTTAATTTATTTTTCACAACTTGCTTTGACAAAATGAATAAGTGACTAGAAAGTTTTGAACCTGGAGTTCATGAAAGATAGATTTAACTTCAGGGTAATTTAACCACTCTTAGTCTCAGTGTTCTCCTTTGTCAAATGGGATGAACTTTTGTATAACTATGAGACTTAAGAGTTCTGAGAATCAAGTGATAGAGTAGAGATGATGGTGTTTTGGAGTTTATTAAACACTGTCCATGTGGAAATCAGTATACATTCCATTCTTCCTTAACTGTGTCACAGTCATTCAGATGGGTAGGATTTATTCCTGTCCAATTCCAGAGATGGGCTTTAATTGGCCTAAATCAACTTGGTCATAATAATTGATTTAAAAATTAACAATTAATGCAAATTAGTTTCACATGTTTCTAATCTAGATGACTTTACCAGGAAAAATAAATGAAATGCTTTTGTTTGATATTAAATGGTGGAATGTACAGCACATTCATTCTCTCTCTCTCTCTCTCTTTGTCTCTCTCTCTCTTTTCCTCCCTCTGTCCCTTGCTCCACCTCTTCCTTCTCTCCCTCCTACCCCTCCTCCTTTTCCTCTCTCTTTCTTTTTATGCAACACTTTTGGAGACATTTTATGTTGAAATGTAACCAGTCTTAAGATCAAATTTATACCACAAGAGACAGAGGTGAAAAGAATGGAAATAGGTTGACACTTTTGAGTCACTTTTCAAACTCCTGTGCAAACCATCTGTCTTTGAACACAATGGTTACTGAATATGCTTAATATAAGGCATACACTACTCAAAATAATCTCTCTCAAAAAAGAAAATATTGATTTTTGTTAACACTGTAACGAGTCATTCACATTATAAAATGCTCTCTTTAAATACTTCACTTTGAAAAAAAAATTGCTATTTGAGGAAAATATATTAGAGTGTTAACCAGTCACTATTAGCTTTGGGTGAATACAAAGTTTACTTGATAGACTTGGTAAAACAAAGCCAGAAAAAACAGGAAAATGAACATGAACTCAGTGATTATTTTGGGGGGTGCAATTTGGTAATTGCAAGTGTTGGAAATGACTGAAGGAGGACTTTTGCAATCACATTTTGAAGATTCATAATTACAATGTATACACAATTTTAAGATAAATATATCTTCAAGATAAATAAGAAAAACATGTGGCTTGGTAGAATATTCCCACAGTAACATTTAGACACAAATGCTTAAAGTGCTACAGTACAAACACCTATCACCCCACACAGAAGTTAAAAGTATTTCCTCTTAAAATTATGAGAAAACTCAAAACATGGTTCTCATAAGGGAAAAGAAAATTCATATCTAGAGTTCAGTGACTTCTGTGAAAACTCAGATGGGAAAAATGTTATATTCCAGCGTAATATATTATTTGCCTAATACACAACTTGAACTACATATGAAATTAAATTAATAGACTAGATAGTAGAAGAAAACATTTACAATTTCCCCATGTGATAGTGTATGTACTCACATCAGCTGGCCATTTGCAAAGCCCTCTTTGTCTTTCATGGCATCCTTGGCTCTGTGGAAGTAATTTAACAGGACATGGTAACACTGTAGTTGGAAACTTTATCCCTGTCTCTTCTCAGAATCTGCAGTTAGAAGCAGTCTATTGTCAAGTTACTATATGATTCTGGAAAGCATTTTTAACCTCGACAAGTTTTCATTCTGTAAGAGAGATAGTTATGGTCTTTTCTTCATAAACTGGTATAAAGTTTAAGTGAAATAATGCAAGAAAAATTATCGTGAAAGTCTCGAACATAAAATACATGTTGAACAAATAAGTGATCAATTGAATGAAAACATGAACAGAAAGAGAGGGAGGAACACTTTTCAAATGATTCATAACTATTTCTTCTACATTTAGTCTTTGGCACAAAGCCTCGTGAAAGGTCTACTGATGATTTCTGAGTACAGTTGTCTAAAAATTCTTGCTTGACAGATTAGGTTTCTCTCTGCTGCATTTTACCTAATGGCCTCGCCTGTGTACTTTTACTTCTAAACTTTTTCATTCCATGGCCATTTTCTAACCATAAAATTGTCAGCAGCATATATTAACAACATTTTAGAGAGTTACTTACTTAATTAATTGTAAAGTCTTTTGATATTTTTTGGATAAAATTATCTAACTACAAATTATTTTAATGGAAAACTTCTTTTACAGGATTGGTAGTTTTGAAGATTTTTTCCCTTCATGATATGAATGCTAAAAATGAATTTTGAGTAGAAAATATACAACTGATCTTAAAAATATTAAAATCAATTTCTTAATCAATTGTTTCACCTTGATAATAATCACCTGCATTCAAAACATCAAGAGTTTAAAATAAACAAAATGTGTCATGAAACAAAACAATCTAAGACTACAAGCACTTTATATTCAGGTTTATTTTTAGTTTACTTGTCTATTAAATTACTGAAATCTCACTATTTTGTAAATAAGATATTCAAAGTAGATAAAAAAATGCTAGCTAATGTTTGTTGAGTGATCTATGATACATTAAAAAATACAAAAATCAATTCATTTGTACCACCTCAGTTAAACATGAAGGAACTCTATTACATAACTCTTTTGTTACTCTTATTTTATAAATGTAAAAACAATTTTAGAGAGAAATTAAGTAATATGCCCAACATCACATAGTAAAATGAGACTTAAAACAAAATTATACAATGCTAGAGGTCATACTTGTAGCCACTACACAGCATTGGTTTTACTATATTTATTATAATACATCAATTCTGTGGGACGATAATTGTTTATATCAAAACTGTAGAAATCTGGTCTGGGAAAGTATTCTGAAGACCTCTATAGCTAGTTTTCTCTACCATCCAGTCTTTGTTCAAGGTATTCCCCCGCCCCTGCTTTTCTCCTTTTTCCATTCCATTAGTGTAGCACCTACTTCGTGTCAGGCACAGCACCAAGTATGTGTTGTCAAGATGGGTGAGACACTGCCTCTATTCTCTGATGCATATACACTGATTGAGTGAAAGGAACCAGTAAAAATGACTTCCACTTAAACTGTGTAAAATGCTCTGTTAAAGAAAAGTGCAGATTTTTTCTCCGGAGCTGGGTTTCTCAAAATGCTGCCCTGAACCAGTAGCATCAGTGTTACCTGGGGACTTGTTGAGAATGCAGATTATTAGCTGCACCTCAGAACAACTGAAATGGCAACTCTAGGGTGGAACCCACCACAGGCGTTTTCACAAAGCCTCTAGGTAATTCTCTTATACTAAAGCTCAAAAGACACTGGTTTAGAGCAGAAATACCAGGTGAGGATTTCTGGAGTGAACTTTATGCAAAAGAAGACTAATATTTTGAGTAAAGGGACCAATACTGCCATCCCTGAAGCAGGAGGATGCATTACGCATTACCTAACAAGGAATTGCAAGTTATTCAGTATGGTCAAAAGAGTACATTGGCAGATGAAGCTGGCCAAAAGAAATGGGCCACGTCATGCAAAGCCTTGTAAGCCATCTTAATGAGATTGAAACTTATCTTGAAAGCAATTGAAAATCACTGTAGGATTTCAAGTGAGAAAAGGATGAGGCAAATCTGAAAGCAAGGAGATCACGTTAAGATTTAAAATTTAAAAAAACAAATAGACTCAGAGATTTAACATTTTAAAACATCAGTGGGAAAAAAAGAATAGCACACTCTTAAAGGTATTTTGATCAAATTATGCTAACTAATAGAAGGTAAGGGACTGAAAAAGAAGGAAGATTCAGAACAAACCCTTCACCCTAACTTGAGCACGACCCCACACATCATTCTATACAGCTTTTTCCTTCAGTCCAAAGCTTCCTTGTTGACTCACAGAATCCTACTTGACATCCATCTGTGTATAACCTAGAAGAGAAGAGGTATTCAATGTTCCATGAGGCAAATCTACAAAGATTAGAAGGAGGAAACTAACAGATAAATTGCTCTCCTTTGCTTTCCGGGATGAATTGTCCTCACACCTAGTGTTGATAACTTCTTGGGTAGCCAGATTGATACTGTGTCTTCTTTCTTTATCTTTGTTTCTCACTCTTGTCCTACGAAATTATATTGCCTAACAAGGTAGTAACAAAGCAGCCTCTTGCTTTGTGGGGAACTTGGGATAATTCACTAGTGTTATTGTACTGTCATCATTCTGCTACATGTTAATTACTGTGCTATGTTCTAGGAATAAAGACATAAACCAAACATAAGCACTGAGAATATAGGCTTAGAATCTATGTCTTGTATGACAAAACAAGCTGACTAATGAAGCTATTATAAAAGCTTTCATGGGGAAATATAAGTATTATGAAAAAAACAGAAAGAGATGCCACCTTTGGAAAAGAAAAATTAGGGAGATAAGTTGAATTGGAGGCATTAATAAATTATCCAAATGAAATCTAATAGACTAATAAGATTCATGCTAGGTGACTTATTTGGGACTCATAAGTTTGAAAACAGTCTTAGATGCCATCAGAATGAATGTGAGGGTAAGAAATTAAAGGAGATAGTAGTGTGGAGGCATTGGAAAAATCAGTAAAAAAAGCTATCATAGAGTCCAAGAAGCAACTGATATTGTTATAGGCCTCATCACTTCTAAGGTTCAGGAGAGTGAGTTATATTTCTCTAACTCACTGGGCTCTTGTTTCCCCATCTTTCATAAAACATTTTTTGCTCATATAATTATCAAGTTTTCTCCCATCCCCAGCAATTTTTAAAATTATTGTTCACTAACTACTGTATTTCTGCCTGTGGGTAGATGGAATGGAAGAGATTGGGGAAAGTATAACTTATTCTCAACTCATAGTCTATCAAACACTTTTTAAAGTAAATATGTTTCTACATACAAAACAAAAACAATAGATTTGCTTTCAATTGGGTTCCAGATAAAAGGAATATATAGTATGGTACTGTAAAATGCAAGCCTTCCTATTACCATGTTTTCTGTCCACTGCACACATGGAAAAAATACTCCCAAGAGTGACAAAATGGTCTATACAATAGTAGAGGAAAACAGAGGATCCTTGAATGTTTTGCAATACACAATCTCTTCTCTGTTAAAAAAAAAAAAAAAGCCTTGAATAGTGGTGCGAAGAGCTGAGCCCTCAGCTCCCCAGAGCCTCTCTCAGAGTCACAGCAATCCATTTCCTGCAAGTTAATTTCTTTACACAGCACTATGGTCCCTGAGTCCTAGAGATCTGAAGCCAGATCACCCGTGCTGCTCTGTCCCAGTATTGTCAACAGGACTCGTTCTGTAAGCTTCCTTCACTATGGTGGGAGATTGAGGGGCAGAAAAACACCACACCACGACCAACGTTCTCATTGGAATCTACAAAAGGAGCCAATAAAAACCAGTGTCTTGGGTCAATGCTCCTCAGACATGTGATTTGCCTGGGAAACTCACTGAAATGGAGATTTAGATACAGTCTGAGACCTGTGATGTGCGTTGTCTCCACAAAGCCAACTCCCTTCCTGTAGTCTGTGAACTGCGGTCAGTGAACTGTCATGTGGAATCCACTGTGGTGGTAGTACTTAAACAGTAAAAATCAGCAAACATGATGAAACACTTAATACGCACACACACACACACACACACACACACACACACACACAACTGTTTAAAAAGTGTTGCCAATGCAAAACAGAGGGTAAATTCTGAGAGTCTGCATTTCTACCAAGTTCACAGGCAGTGTTGATGTTATTACTTCCTGGATCACACTTGGAGTAAGAAGGGTTTAGAGCACTGGCTCTGGAGTAAAGTAAGTTTTCAAATAATTCTGATTTTTCTTTTTAACAAATGGAAGGTGGATAACCTAAACAATTTGGCTGGGAAGCCATGGCATCTCACTATATCTGATTGCATAAATAAATCTGACCTTTTCTACTCTGTCTCAACAAGCTCAGTTTTTTCAACTCTAAAAAGAAGAACAAAGATTGGTTTCTATTCCTAGTATTGTTCCAAGCATCAGATTAAATGTGCTCAGATCACAATTTCTGGCACAGAGTAAGCATTCATAACTACCCAAATTTGAAAGTTTTATATTTCAGAATACAATTCCATAAAGCATGATGTTTGTGACAAAGAAAATCAAATAAAATGAAAAGCAAATACTTCTTTAGAGTGGATACATAAATATCAGTATCACTTTATACACTTTAAAGCATTTTTATCTCCTATTTAATTCTCTCTTGACAAAAACTCACCATGCAATATTGAGGATTCCAAGGTGTTTGGAGGATAGGGGAGGGAGAGGGACAAAATAATTTTGTACTATGTATGTCATGGAAAATACAATTTTTGTTAAGAAAAAAGCATTCTTTTTGTGCTCTCTTTCATGAAGATAAAAGCGTTTCTCCTTGACATGAAGACAACATTAGGCATTTTATATTTGTGAAGCCCATCCTATGCCTTTCATCCCCAAACTCATGAATTACTTATCCTCCAGGAGGGATTCTCCTGACTTCTTGTGGAGCAAACTTTGCAGTTTCACAAGCAACTTTCCCCCAAATCACTTGTGTGTCTCCAGTGCACCTAGGTGATGAATACCCGCTTCAGAAGATAACTGAGTGCTTGTATTACCTGCTGATTCTCACTTATTGTAACAAGTCCTCCCCCAATAACTCCAGAAGGACGGGGTTGGAACATGAATCATAACATATAGGAGAGAAAACTTCTTTTCATTTTCCATACAGAATGTGGTAAGCCTGGCAATAAATACACTTCACAGTCTTTCAAGTAGAAATGGAACTAAAAAGATGGATATTAAAATTTCAAAAATAAAAAAAAAAAACTCTTGTGCAAAGCCTATCTGTGCCTAACTTTCTGAGATAGTTAATAAAAAATTGCATCCACATGACACTGCATAATGTGAACAATGACAACAGACAGATATTTTATTGCCGTGGTGGTCATTTTCAACATTTTTGGTTTTTCTTTTCAGAACCACAAGAAAATGACACAGTACCATCCATAACAAATGCCCTGGCAGGACTCAGCACAGCACAAGTTGGGACACATCTCTCAGGGATGCTAAAGCGCTATGCAGGCAAGCCAGTCACAGTTCCCATCATTCCTCTTCATTTCTGACTGGGGGTTACTTTTGTTAGGCAAGAAACATACACATTTCTATGAAGTTTATATGTTTTACATTAAGTGCTTCTTTCTCTTGGCAGAAGGAACAAATGCTGATTGACAGGATTATTAACCACAGAATAAATCCCTTCCTCAAACATTATTGCACATGCATTTTTCTATGCTCAAGATTTAAAATTTTCATAAGGTCCCCCAGCAGTCTGTGACTCATCAAACTACCTGCCCTGCTGGTAAGAATTTACCAAAGCTGCACATTAACATTTATTAATTACCCTTTCTGAGAATTATTTTTTCACTCTCTCATCTATAAAAGTGGGAATAATAACCTTGCAAAATTATCGTAAAAGTAGAAATAACCTGTACAAAAACAGGCAGCAAATTTCCTGGATTTAAAAGACCCTGAGTACATATGAGGTCCCTAACAAAGACCATCTTTTGGTCTCCCTCACATTTGCCAAAGATCTATCTCTCTTCTACCTATTATTTATCTTTAATTTTGTTCTTTGTTATATTTTGTGTTTCTCATATAAAAGGAACACTACAATATTTAAGCTTTCAGATATTCTGCTTAAAAGAAGGAAGGGACACAGCATCTCTTCCTCATTGAGGCAACTGAATGTTACAGATGTTCCCTGTAGTTTACCCAGCCTCCTCTATGGTCTTTTCATTTTAATGCCCCAGGAACTCTGCCACACTATCTAGCTGTCTTCTCATTTGATGTGTTCTCTGTATGGCACTCCTATGCTCCCCAAAATGTTAAAAATCCAAATGAAAATAGCCTGAATGCTTGATGATTAGAATCACTCTGCTAAGCTATAGTCCCTCTGGTTTCATTTCTTCATTTTTTTTTTCTGAACAGTTATATGCTTTGTTCTAATCCCTACAGAACAGCAAAAGATTAGTGTTGAACTCAGTTAACTTTGGCTTTGTTTACACAAACAGAGAAATTTGGAAATAGAGGAAGACACTGGGGGTCTGAGGGGGTAGGGAAGGTACTGAGCTGGAAACTAGGGGTAGGAGTAATCTTAAACCACAGCTAACAGTGGCTCTGTAAATGATGCCTGCCAACCCACTGAGCAGATTGAAAAACCAGACCAGATCAGGCAGCAGTGTGAAATGAGGCCAGGGAGAGAAATCTAGCAACAGTAGCAAACGGAAGTGCTGCCCAGGAATCTTCATGGTACAGTGATGATAATTTCAGAAGACCAATACAATTAAGTTTCTAGGCTAAATGATGGCCACATACAGATGGGCATGATTACGAGGCCCAGGAGAAAAGAAGTATTCTGGACCTTGCAGAGAGAGAAAACTATTCAAGATTTTACAGTTCAGTAGTCTATAGGGTCTTAAAGCTTTCTTTAGGGAGTGATTTGCTGTCAGAAGTTTATTTTCAAGTGATTTTTGTTCACTTTTCATTTTTATTATTACATATTTGTAGTACATAATAATCACATTGGTCATGGAGAAATGGAACATGTGCATGACAAATTTCAATTCTCTTTTTATCAACTTCCCCTCCTCTTCCTCCCCCCTCTTCCATCTTTTGGTCTGCCTCACATTTGCCAAAGATCTATCTCTCTTCTACCTATTATTTATCTTTAATTTTGTTCTTTGTTATATGTTGTGTTTCTCATATAAAAGGAACACTACAATATTTAAGCGTGTTTGTCTGCTTTATTTACTTAAAATTATGTTCTCAAGGGGCATCCATTTTCCAAAAAATGACTCGTTTATCTTTATGGCAGACTCATACACTTCATTGTGTATAAATACCAGTTTTTTTTTATCAGTTCATCTGTGCAGGACCGTAAAGGCTGTTTTCCAAAATTTAATTGTCATGAATTGTGTTGCTATAAACATAGGTATACGTTTATCACTGTAATATGATGTTTTAACTCTTCCAGGAAGATACCTAGAAGGGGACTAACTGATCGAAAGGAATTTCTAGTTTTAGTTTTCTGGAGGAATCTGCATGCTGGCTTTCAAAATGATTTTACTAGTTTACGTTCTCAGTCACAATGTAGAAGGGTTCCTTCTTCCCCGCACCCTTGCCAGAATTTGTCATTATTTCATTTCTACACAATGGTCATTCTTTCTGAAGTAAGATGCAATGTTAGTGACATTTTAAATTGTATTTTTCTAATAACCAGAGAGGGTACACATTTTTTTACATATTGAAGTTTTTTTTTTTTTTTAAACTGGAAAACCACTCTGATATCCTTTGCTCCATACACAAATGTAGGCAACTTAGGATCTCATCATCTTCTATCACTAGTTAGTTCTCTTCAGTATGTATTAAAGTACTTTATGGCAGTGACTATCCAATGAGTCTTTGTAAATTTTATTTTAAATTAACATTTTAAAATTTTCAGTCACTCAGTGTATATAAATAATATCTTAATAGAAGATTTAAAAATTATTAAGTACAACCTGAATGTATGTATATATTCAAACTGACTTAAATGTTGTACAATGTCTTCATATATGACAGCATCACGTGGGGCACTATTACTATATACAACTTTATGATACTGCAATGAAGTAAAAAAATAAATAAATAATGTAGGTGAGTAGCTTTAATATGATTTTTACTTTATTTTCTAGTCTTGTCTGAATCTCTACAATAATTTGTATTTGATTGTATGAATTGCACTGATGTTTTATACTGACCTTCTAATCAAGTACTTAATATAGAAGAATGTCTTTCTGAATGTATTCTTTGAGCACTAATTTATAGCTAAGACAGAGGGAAAAAATTCAGCGGTCAAGTTAAAAAATGTTGAGCTACCAAAGTTCAATACATGATAAATGTTAAAAACTTTCCATATATAAGTTAAAAACTTTTCATATATAATAAAGTATGACTAATTTCTGAAGATCACAATTACAAAACTCTTTGTTTTCTGTAAATACTTTAAGGGAATACACTTTGGAGAAGTTTAATGTCCTCCAAAAGCCTCATGTGTTTAGCAAATGATTTGGCCATGGGGAGCTACACTCATTAGTGGTTTTAATCCATTGATAAATTCAGTAGTTGAATGTGCTATTAGGATGCATAGCCTGATCAGAAGGGAGTGGCCCATGGGCATATGATCAAGATTCATTCATTCATTCTCTCCTCCTCTCATGGGGTGAGCACTGTTCCTCCACCAGGTACCTCTGTCACACATTCATGCCTTGAAACCAACCAACCATGAATTGTATTCCCTAAAAATCATGAGATAAAATACACTTCCCTTTCTTTAAACTGTGGGTATTGTATACTTTGTCCAACAGCAGGAAAATGACCCTTGCAACAAGCCAGATAAGTAGGGTCATTGCTGGTCTTGGACTGACTAGGTGATTCAGAAACATTTGGAATTAATTTTCAAAAACAGTTTGGAAAATAGGCTAGAGAAGCTCAAGATTTCTGTAAGCAGAGCTTGATGGGTAATTCTAGTCAGAACTCAGAAGACAAGACTGCTGATAGGAATACAGTCAGTAAAGGCCAGGCTCATGAGGATTCAAATGGGAATAAGAGCTCTATTAGAAACTTGATTAGAGGCCTTGTATGTTTCATTCTGGAAAATAATTTCTGTACATTTTGCCCATGTCCTAAGACTGTGTGAAGTTGAATTTAAAGATGCAGACCAATTAATAAAACAGAGAAAATTTAGGCTGTGGAATGGGTACTGCTGACTACTTTTATCCCAGCTTACGGTGAAAATCAGGAACCAAAAGGATTTTAAAAGTTTGCAATTTCACTTGAAAAGCAGAGCCTGCTTTAGTGTAATGTAATATTCACTGTATAGATCTTTTACTTCCTTTGTTAGATTGATTCCTAAGTATTTCATTTTTTTGGATGTTATACTGAAGGGTGTGGTTTCCCTTATCTCTCTCTCAGTGACTTTGTTGTTTGTGTACAGGAATGCTATTGATTTTTGAGTGTTCACCTTGTATCCAGCTACATTACTAAATTTGGTTATTACTTCTAGAAGT
>RJWM01039652.1:0-15983 GCA_004363535.1 Dasyprocta punctata
TATATATATATATATATATATATATATATATATATATATAGAGAGAGAGAGAGAGAGAGAGAGAGAAGAAAGGGGAGAGAGGAGAGGAGAGAGGAGAGAGATTAGGAAGCAATGAGGTACTGGGGATTACAAATTGCCAGAGTCAAGGCCCTGTCTCCTAGCTGTTCATATCAAACATATGAATGAAGTGAATTGCATTGAGAAAGAGAGTGAGGACCTGGCCATTTGCAAAAGATCCTTTTGTCCACAGAATTGGAAAACCTATCCCTCTCTGTCTTGCCTGTCATCCTTGGCCAAGACCCCGTAGTGTGCCCGCTTCCTAGCAGGGCTGTGTGCCGCCAGCCCTTCTGTCTCCTGCTCCTTCAAGACCCCTCCGTCCCCTGGAAGGCACGAGGGCTCCCCAGTGCCAAGGCATCCCGCAGAGCCAACAGTGGGAGGCTGGCACAGAGTTACCGCTTGCCCAGCGGTCACAGTAGGGCCTACTCTCCAGCCTGCCTGGGAGGCTGCGGCTGTTTCTGACCTGCTGGCAGGATGGGCTCTTAAACCATTATGTTCGCCAACTCCCGAACCCTTCCCACCATACCTACAGCCGTGTTTTTTAATCTGCTCAAGAATCCACCTCTGCTGTCTCCTTGATGCAAGGCTGCCATCACTGAGGCCCACTGAACTTAGGCATGAGGAAGGTTCTGCTTAGTTCCCTTGCATGGCTTTTTATTTCAAAAAGTAGACCTCTAACTTGGACTCTAAACCTGACTTTGCTGTGAGAGCAGAGCAGCTTCAGACAGAGCCCCCTCCTGGGTGCGCCTCAGTTTCCCCCATGGTGAAAGCTGGAGGGTTGCCCCACTGTCTCCCTCTGGACCAGTGCTAACTGAATGATGCCTATGAAAAGAAGCTGCAGAGAGAGTCTGTCCTTAGCACACTTGTCTTCTCTACTCATGACTGAAGGAGTTTTTTGAGAAGCCATTTATTGCCATGTGAGCAAAGCTAAGTTCCCTGCCCTGGTTTCACATCTGCAAAATAAACAGCAGTTGCTTCCTGTGGTCCAGTCGTCACATGCCCTGAGTCTTCGCTGTGACAATGACAGGGCTTAACCAGGCCAGCAGCCTTTGTATTAGATAGTCAATTGCTTTGCACTGCAGTGTCTCATGAATAAAAGCACAGATACACAAACAGTGTGCACATTGCGATGTCGGGTGGGGAGGATGAGCCAACCACCCGCTGTGGGGGCAGTCAAAAGAAATGCCCAGCAGCGTTTTTATACAGGTCATGGGTGTGTGCTCTATGCTCTCCGATTAGAAAGAGGAGGCTGCACTGGTGGTAAACACTGTTTCTACAGAAAGGACTTTGTTTCTAGAATGTGCTAACCTCAGGGACTTTTGCTTTTTTGGCTTCCAGATGGAAATATCGCCAGTGAAGACAGCTCTCTCTCTGATGCCCTTGTTCTCGAAGATGGTAGGTTTTCTGTTTCCTGTTTTAAAAGACAGGACACTGATTAAACAGAGGTCAGTCCTTGTGGAGTTTGGGGACAGCCTCATGTAAAGGAAAAAGCTAGGTCGAGGTGGCAGCCAGAGTTGCTGTGAGCCCTCTCTTTCCTGGTGTTTCCACTGGCTGGGGAATGGATGGTCCTCTGTACTAAACCCATGCTCACTGGAGCTTCAAGATTTCTTGAGGCCCAGAGGTGTAAGATTTAAGGTGATATTCAGTGAATGGTGCATCATTTTGTAATAGCCAAAACCACCTCTGCAACCGAGCAGAGAATCTATACTCTGTGCATAGTTTGCTTTTGAGTATTCATAATATGTAGAGGAAAGATGGTGAAATGGATTTGGTAGAAATCACAAATCAAGGACTGGAATCCAATGGGGTGGGTGCCGAGGGTGGTAGAAAGAAACACACCAACTACTTGTCCCTCTCTTAGAAGTGACAGTGAAGGGTGAGCTCTCCCTAGAGACACAGGATCAGGCCTTGAAAACTGTCTTCTTATTTGCTATCCTGGTAGTTCCCAGGATATTTTCTTGGGCGATGCTTAGAAAACCAAAGCTGAACCTGCAGCCCACCTCCACCACCCGCTGCCAAAGTAGGAATCCCGACCCAGAGCCACATCTGAGCGCACTCCTACAGACCCTCCCTCAACCAAAATGTTGGGAAGTATTAATTAGACAGAAATACATTAAGTGGCGGTTAATTTTTTGCCCTTAGGGAAACCTTAGGCCATCAGTGATCAGTGGCTATTCAGATGAAAAACATAAAAGGCCTACCCAAGTCAGAGTAATCAGGATAATTGCAATAATAATAATGATTGCTTTTGATGTGAGGAAAGCCTGGTGAGTTATTTACCCAGCTGTTGTGGCCCTGGTATTAGAAATCGGTTTGTAGTATTTTTACTGTTTGCTTCCTTACACGGCGTGGAGGATGTGGGCTCTGAGGACTGGGGCGGCTTGTTCTGAATATCAAGACCCTAGCCCTGGTACAAGGTTTTCTTGTGCCTCAAGGACAAATCCAACTCCTCTGGCTGGGATTCCAGGCCCTGCCCTCTAGCTTTGCTCACAGAGTGCACAGTGGGGCAGCCACCTGCTCCCTAGCTACTGCTACCTAGAAGTCCCTGGGACCCACACACCCTCCCAGCCTCCCCTGTCCAGATGCGTCCCTGCCCCCTGCCCCCTGCCTCCTCCTCCTCCTCCTCCTCCTCCTCCTCCTCTGCTGCCTGCCCTTGCTCATGTTGCTTCCAGACAGCACCTCCCTTGCTAACTGGATCGGCCTGCTCAGGAAGTCCTGCACACTCGCAAGTCTCGAGTTGGAACATTACTCCCCCAAAACTGGGGGAACCTTAGCCCTTCTCCTTCCAAAATCTTGAAGCCCATTCCATAATTAAAATTTATTAGAATGGATTAAAAGAAAATATGGGTAGCTCTGGAAAAACTGCAGAATGGATACCCAGATGCACCCACAGATAGTCACACGCGGCATATCTGCTGTATGCCGTCTTTTTCCTCCAACTGACGTTTGCTGAGCACCGTCAGCAGTTGGTCTGGCCCAGAGGCTGCAGTGGTGAACAGAGCAGACAGGAAGCTCAGGGGGCTCTCTCTCCCCAAGTAAACCAGATGCTCAGCGTCTCTTGGAAAAGCCGGGCCACTGTGCTGGTGTAACTCAGGAGTAAGAACGCCTGCCCGGCATGCACAAGGCCCTGGCTTTGACCCCAGCACCAAAAAAGGAATGCAGAATCGCAGTAAATAATTGCATTTTGCTGTTTGGTCTGAAGTAAGCGTTTGCTGATGTATAATTAAGGTTCAGACTTCATTCATGTCTAATCAGAAGTGACACCTCTGCTGGAAGTAATGGCACACACCCATAATTCCAGCACTCTGGGAGGCTGAGGTGAGAGGATCCAAAGTTGGAGCCCAGCCTGGGCAAATCAGTGACTTAGCAAGTGACTTAGAAAATTTGTCCACAAAATTTTAAATAAATAAAAGAATAGGGCTGAAGAAGTGGCTTAGTGTGAAGGTCCTAGGTGCGGTCACCAGCACTACACACACACACACACACACACAGCGGTGCTCCTGTCGCACTGGAATCTCCCCAGAGTTGAGTCCGGGTTCTCTGGACAGCTGGGGGCGGGGAGTCGAGGGCCCTCGGCGGCAGAAACACGGGTGAGGCGCAGCAAGGACGCGCGGGGGGCTCGGGCTCGGCTCGGCAGTGGGGACGGGACGCCCTTGCTCAGTCCTCTCTGTCTTTCCGTCTCTGCGCAGAAGACTCTCAGGTCACCAGCACAATATCCCCCTTACAGTCTCCTCACAAGGGACTCCCCCCACGGCCACCCTCGCACCACAGGCCCCCGCCGCCTCAGTCCCTGGAGGGCCTGCGGCAGATGCACTACCACCGCAGCGACTATGACAAGTCGCCCATCAAACCCAAAATGTGGAGCGAGTCCTCCTTGGATGAGCCCTACGAGAAGGTCAAGAAACGCTCCTCCCACGGCCATGCCAGGTGAGTGCATCTGCAGAGCCCGCGCCCCGGCACCCAGCGGAGCACCCCACAGCAGTCCCGAGGGGCCCAGCTCCGAGCTGGGGGTGTCTCTGGCCCGCGCTGTGCTCACGGCGCCCTCTGCTGCCCAGCCCATCGAGGTGCAGATTTGTCACCCAACGGGAAACCGAAGCTTTGGCTTACAACCAGCGTGTTGGCAGATGGCTTTAATGTCGTTAAATTCCACGGGAATTAATTAGGAAACCTTAGGCTGCACTATTCCAGAATGGCAAGTGAGCGTCCACTCCTAGACATCCCACAGTGGTTCAGAACTCTAAACCGTCTTGCAGCCCGGCTCCGGAGCCAAGCGGCTGCAACCGGAGCTGCACATTGTCAGCTCATTACTTGGCTAATGGAAGGCCTCTCTCGGTTGCTTCTGTTTTTCTCATCTCCCGTAATTGCACTCTAAGAGCTTCAAGCCGAGCTCCCAACAGGGGACCATGCAGCTCTTGGAAAACAAAGCCTGTGAGGAGGAGGCTTCGCACACCTTCAGTGGGCCTCCTTACCCGGGGTGGGCAGGACTGTGGGAGCCAGGAGGGAGCCCCGGAAGCAGGCGCCATGCTGCCGTCAGGGGTGACCGGTGTGGTTCACTTGGTCCACAGCAACCACAAGCGCTTCCCCAGCACAGGAAGCTGCGCAGAAGCGGGCGGCGGGAGCGGCTCGCTGCAGAACAGCCCCATCCGCAGCCTGCCGCCGTGGACCGCGCAGTCCAGCATGCCGTCCACACCAGACCTGCGCGTCCGGAGTCCCCACTATGTCCATTCCGCGAGGTGAGTGCCCGACCTGCAGCCCCAGATGAGCCAAAGAATGGGTGACCTGTGAGGCCTGGTTGTCCATGAGGCAGAGTGAAAATCTCTCCAGCCAGGAAACCCGTTCCGGCCCACCCTGCACATCTGGGGACCCCGGGAAGAGTCCTCAGCTCCTCGGGACAGTCACGGACTGAGCCTTCCCAGGCGGGCGACTTGCCCTGGTGGGATGACCTTTTCATGCCTCTTGCAGCTTCCTGCTGAAGCTCATGGTTATTCTAGACTTGTTTAAATGCCTCGAGGTATAAATTTAGAAAAGAGCAGCAATGAGGGCATCAGTGCCATTAATTTTCTAAAAAGAACCAGAAACGAGGTCACAGGGGACCACTTGGTAGGGCTTCCGGTTTTCACCAGAGTGACAGTCACAACTGTGGCTACAGCTAGTCCCAGCGTCGTCTCCATCGTTAAAGTCCCAACCCCCAGCCCACTGTCCGTAGTCTGCACGGGAAGTGGGGCGCAGCAGAGCTGGGGTTTGTGGTAATATTTTGTTATGCCACAAGAAAGGGTCTCTGTCGGACTTTAACCTACAAAAATGGCCACTTTATAGGCCTCAAGTCCACAGAATAGCAAGTCTAGTTCCCTTTCTACCTCCAGAATCATTGTCTTTGTTATTTCTTATTCACGTGTTTTTTCCACGGTGTGTGCAGCTGGGGAGCCATAGCCTGGGGTGTGGTACACCTTTCAGAGGACACCTTGTCTGAATCCCCAGGAATCAGCAGCTCCCTTCCGCTCCTGGAGGGGCAGGGCAAGCATCTGGTTCCCAGGGCAGCCGGCTCATGAGGTTCCATGCGTCCCCTCGTCCCCTTGGGCACCCCCTGCACAGACTGCCCACCAAGCCGCCTCTCCCCACAGGTCGGTGGATATCAGCCCCACGCGACTGCACAGCCTCGCACTGCACTTTAGGCACCGGAGCTCCAGCCTGGAGTCCCAGGGCAAGCTCTTGGGCTCGGAGAACGACACCGGGAGCCCCGACTTCTACACCCCGAGGACTCGTAGCAGCAACGGCTCGGACCCCATGGACGACTGCTCCTCATGCACCAGCCACTCGAGCTCGGAGCACTACTACCCGGCGCAGATGAACGCCAACTACTCGACGCTGGCGGAGGACTCGCCGTCCAAGGCGCGGCAGCGGCGGCGGCAGCGGCAGCGGGCGGCCGGAGCGCTGGGCTCCGCGCCCTCGGGCAGCATGCCCAACCTGGCGGCTCGCGGCGCGGGAGGGGGCGCGGGCGGCGGCGCGGGCGGCGTGTACCTGCACAGCCAGAGCCAGCCCAGCTCGCAGTACCGCATCAAGGAGTACCCGCTGTACATCGAGGGCGGCGCCACGCCCGTGGTGGTGCGCAGCCTGGAGAGCGACCAGGAGGGCCACTACAGCGTCAAGGCGCAGTTCAAGACGTCCAACTCCTACACGGCCGGCGGGCTGTTCAAGGAGAGCTGGCGCGGCCCGGCCGACGAGGCTGACGCGGGCCGTCTGACGCCGTCGCGCTCCCAGATCCTGCGGACTCCGTCCCTGGGCCGCGAGGGAGCGCATGACCGGGGCCGCGCGGCGGTGTCTGACGAGCTGCGCCAGTGGTACCAGCGCTCCAGCGCGTCGCAACGCGAGCACAGCCGCCTGTCGCACGCCAGCTCCGCGTCCTCGGACAGCGGCTCGCAGCACAGCACCTCCTCCCAGAGCACCTTCGTGGCGCACAGCAGGGTCACCAGGATGCCCCAGATGTGCAAGGCCACGTCAGGTGAGCGGGGCGGCCGGGGTGGCCACCTGCGGGCAGGGTCCATGGAGCGAGGCCTAGAGGGCTGGCAGCTAGTCCTCCCCGCCCAGCCCCGCGATCGCAGACTTCAGACCCGGATGTGGCTCTGTGGTGCGGTGGAGGGCGAGGGCTGCGAAGGTCACCGCCCCAAGGCGAGCAGAGCACGTGCGGTGCTACCGAATCCAAACCCGGTGCATTCCTGCGCACGCGCTCCTGCTCTTTAGGAGCAAAAGGCAACAGTTATCGATGATGCTATTTCGGCATAGTTACACGAGGGGGCGCCTGTTGTCAAGCAGGCGCCTCAGTTTTTAATTCACAGGCAGCCCAAGACAGTTCCTCTTCAGGCAGTGCGGCCAGGCAGGCTAAAAGGCTGCACATCTGTGCTTAGACCTTACGTAGTGGGAAGGGAGTCAAGGATTCCGGGGACCTTCCTGTCAGATGCAGAAGGCCCTAAGACTGCTGTCCCTCCCATTCTAACTCTGGTCTTGCGTAGTAACCCCGGGGGCTGAGTCAACTCTCTGCTTTCTTGTGGGATGCAAACCATGCCTCCAAGTAAGGACAGACAGATGTCAAGAACGTTGTGTCTGGGGCTCTAGCTAGCCAAAGGTGGATCTTTGTCCTGGTGAAGAGAAACTCGAGCAGGTTCAGCACCCGTGTTACAGCCCAGGAAGGAAACCAGGTCAGGGTTGGGGTTAGGTCTTGAAGGCCTGAGATGCAGCCAGTCCCCAGTGGGGACAGACCTGCGGAGGGACTGAAGGATATGCACGCTGGTAACTCCTGTGTAGGTAGCTCTTGACGGCTCTTTCCTGGTGTTTCCATTTCAGTGACGTTATGACACAGCCCCAGGGCAATTTTTGTTTGTTTGTTTTTTGTGGCATCGGGGATCGAACTCACAACCTCGTGCCTGCCAGGCAGACACTTAAGCCACTGAGCCAAACTCCCGGCCCTAGTTTTTTGAGGCAGAGCCTCACTATGTAGCTCAGGCCGGCTTTGCACTCACATTGTAGCCCAAGCTGGCCTCAAATTCACAACGCTCCTCCTATCTCAGCCTCCCGAGTGTTGGGACTACAGGTGTGCGCCACCACGCCCGGCTGCCCCAAGGTAATTTTTATAGTGTTTTCAATATCTTTGATACTATATCTGAGAATTTTCATAATCAAAGTTTGATCTGTGTATCTGTATTTTTGAGACAGGGTCTCACTCTGCAGTTCAGGCTGGCCTCAAACTCGCAGCAATCCTCCTCCCCCAAGTGCTGGGATTATAGGAGTGCACCACCACGTCCAGCTATTGCTTTGTTCACAGAGCACTGAGCAATAACTGAATCAAGTTTTAAAATGGAGGAAACCATTCTTTCCCCTTGGAAGTTTCAGCAGTTTCCCTGAAACAGCGGTGACAGTAACCACCACTGGTTTCGCAGTCAGCGTATGCTGCTGTAGTCACATTCGGCCTGTTTGCACTCACACCTGTCTTAGAGAGCAGTGAAGTGTTGTTCTATGTCCTGTTTACTGTAGGCAGAGAGAGTGGGGAAGATTTTGAGGCAGAAATAATGAACATTTTAAGAACAAGATGGGAGAAGGAAGGAGAGGAACTCCAAGTCAGGAGCTGACTCACTTAAGTAAAGCACAAAGCAGGGGAAGAGCAGTCACTGCCGGGCTGTGGGGTGGGGGTGTCTTCTGGGACTGTCTTAGTTACTTTCTCTCATTGCCAAGACAAAATACCCAATGCCCAAAGTTAAAGGGGGAAAGGTTTACTTAGCTCACAGCTTCTGGAGGTTTCAGTCCACCATAGCTGGGTCCATGGCAGAAGACAGTAAAAGCAGCAAGAGCAAAAAAGAGAAACAAGCCTCTTTCTGTCCCTTATATCCAGTCTACTGGGATTAGGGTGGTGCCAGTCCAATCAGTGGACTGACTGATCCAGCAACTCCCCATCCCTAATCCCAGCACCCTTAATCCCAGCACTGAACCATGAATCCATTATACACTGTAGATTCAGCTGCCTCTGAAAAAGCCCCATCTAAACATGCATGAGGCTTGGGGACATCTGAACACAAAGCATAACAGGAACTGAAGGAAGTTCTTAGGGTCTAGAAGGACGAACTGACCACCCAGGCTTGCCAGGCCCTGGGCTTTTGCCTTCATCCCGCACTGACACTTCTTACAGCACACTTGCCAGAGGACAAGCTCCAGAGATGGAAGTAAAACCAATTCGACCATCATGAGTGTACCAGCATCCTATAGCCTTCTTCGTGTGCCTTCCTTGTCTATGAAATTAGCCCATAAATTGGCATCAACTTTCCAGGAAAATATGAGAGTAGGTACACTATGTATACCATTTAAAGGGTTTAATGGGCCAAGAAAAGTGGCCTACATCTGAAACTCCAGCTACTCCAGAGGCTGAGGCAGGAGGATCACAAGTTCAAGTCCACACTGGGCAATTTATTGAGACCCTGTCTCAAAATAAAATAATAAAAAAGGGCTTGGGATGTAGCTTAGTGGTGAAGTCTTGTCTAGCAGGTGCAAAGCCCTGGGTTCAATCTGCAATGCTGCAAAGGGGGTGGGGTGGGAGGTTGTCCTTGACCCTGTCATAATAGTTTGTATGTATCAATGGCAAAGGGTAAGAGTACTTATGTTCTAGCCAGATTGTGGTGTCATGTAGTAGATTTGCTTTATTTGAAGAGATTAGGTAGCTCTTTTGGAACCTATTTCAAGCTGATAATTTGGAAAAGCTGCACCAGTATGAGGAGGTAGCTCAGTGGTAGAGCACCTACGTAGCCTGCATAAGGCCCTGGGCTCCATCCTCAGTACCAAGAAACATTTTTGTTTGCTTTGTTTTAAAAAGAAGCTGAGTTGTGAGAAGGAGTCTGTTGCCAAGAAAGCAAAGGGTACATCTAAGTAGCATTTTCTTCCTGCCGCGTTTCCCCAGTCAGACTTCTGTGTTGCCCACATCAGTGAGTTCCTAGTGATCAGGCTTGGATGATCTGCTAGAAGTGCTGCCCATTTGAGGTGTGCAGAAGTAGCAGGCAGTAGGCCTGAACTAGCAGCGTGCAGGCCCCTAGGCCTTTTCAGAGGCTTTTCCATAAGAGGAGCAAAATCTTGACCCTGAAAATGCCCTGAGCTGTGCCTCCCTGAATGAACCTCACCCTGCCTCCCCCAAGGCCCTATGGTGGCTTCAGGTTCTTTGCAGCAGTCTCCATCTCTGCAGCCACTTCCTGTGCAAAGCAGGGGCTGAGGATCCCCAGGCAGCCCAAGTGCTTGTGGAGGTGCATGGTGCTGGGGAGAAGGGGTGGGATGTGGAAGAGAAGGGCACAGAGTTGTCTCCCCACTGTGCTCATGCCCTGGGACCACCAAGACCCTGCCATTGGGTCCCAGCCCACACCGTGGATATTGGGACCCCAGCCCCGGGTGGTGTAGATCCTTTGCCTGGTCTGACCTTTCTTCTTCCTGCCTATCCCCCAACACCCACCTGCAGCTGCCTTACCTCAAAGCCAGAGAAGCTCAACGCCGTCAAGTGACATTGGAGCCACCCCCCCAAGCAGTCCCCACCACACCCTAGCCTGGCAGACTGGGTGAGTCCACCCTCCTCGTCTTCTGCCCAGCTCTTCTTCAGCTTCTAGATTGGTCAGCCAGGAAGAGTCACCAGCATTCCCATCCTGGTGGCAGAAGGAAGGACAGATGCATCTGCAAACTAATGAGAAAGGTCACCAGTTGCTCCCTTTCAGGAGAAACCTCAGTGAACTGTCATCACCTTCTGTCTCACTCCTTTTGCCTCACTTTCCTTTCTGGGAGTGAACTTGGTGTGCTCTATGTTAAAGGAAGTGGTGACCCCTGAGACGTGGGGAGGTGGAAGTGGAAATGGGATTGTTTCTTGGTCAGAATTCCAGACAGCAGTCGACTGAGTTGAGATGATGCCCAGGTAGCTTCAAAATGCCAGGCAAGACTGTCAGGGGGCAAGAGCAAATCAGTCCCCTCCTGGTGCTCACCCTGAGCTGATGCTGCCCAGACTTCTTGCTATCTTGATGATCACAGTGCAGCTTAAGAAGAAGACTTCTGTCTGGGTCATTCAAAGGGGGCCAGGGACTGTGAGATCTTAAAGCAGAAGCTGCCCACAGGAAAATGAGGGAAACAGGAAGTCAGTTCCTTCTGTTGCTTTAGGTGTAGCATAGGTACTCATAATCTGCATCCAGCTGGGATGCCGCAGGCTACTGAAGGGTCCAGCGGACCAGGTGACTGCTTTGTACTACCACATGTGCCTCACTGTCCCTCTTAGTCACCACCTCTGAGTGGACACTACATTCTAGCAAACTGTAATCCACAGCTTCCAGTTTGCTGGAGCATCCAAGGGGACGTCTGGGAGGGGCTGGCAGCTGTCTAAGCTGCACCATGAGAAAACCACAATCCCACAGTCAGCCCCACATTCATTCTGTTCCTGAGTTTCTCTGTCCTCGTTTACACCAGCGTTTTTAGAGCCTTCGTCTGCTATGGGGATGGGGGAGCTAACACTCATTGAGTGCTTGCTGAGTACAGAGGGGCCAGACACTGCTTCTGACATCCCCGAGTTCATCTAATCCTCACTGCCCCACCACCCCTATCCCCACCTCCACCCCCGGCCAAAAGAATATCTGGATCTGTTGATTTTGTAGCTAGGGATCAGAGAACATTACAGGCTTGTTCCAAGTCAGACTGCTGGAGTCTGTGACCCCAAACATTGTCTTTTTCCACTGTGCCAGTGGTTCTTAAAATGTGGACCCCACACCAGCAGCATGAGGCCCACTTGGAATCTTCTCAGAAGTGAAAACTCTCAGCACCCTTACTGATCAGAAACCACCGATGACCCCTTAAGTGTGGCAGTCCCAGGACTATCGTATGCCTCTCATTCCTTCTGAATGCAGAGAATCTGCAGTCCCAACATTAGTGTTCTTGTGTCCACTGCTGCTTCTCTTCCTGTCCTGTAGCAGCACCTATGACTTGTCTCTATAGCAATCCATTAACAACACGCATGCTCCACACTCGCTCCAGCTCTGTCCTGTGACCAGGCAGCCATGGCGAGGCTGAGGGCCCAGTGGTCTCCTCAAGATTCATAAAAGAATGATGCATCAAAGACTTAGAGTGGCTGACCCATCTCGGCCCAGTAGGACACTTGCAATCTCTAAGCATCTCTCTCTGGACCCTCAGGGTTTCTGTGTCATGCGCAGTTTCCCCTGGTTCACATACTTGATGGGATTATTTGACTGACAGTAGGCTCTGGAATTTATAACCTCCCTCACACGCCTGCTCACTTCAACTGGCCTTGAGATTTGCCTGTTTCATCACCTTAGAAAGCGAGGACTCAAAACAAATTTGAAACAAAAAGGTATTTGAATCCTTGAAGTAACTTTTCACAGCTTGAGCTGAATTATCATTAACAAACAATAATGTCTCTGTGATAAGAAAAGGAGACCATGGGTAAAGAGTGCCAACGCTTGCCTTCCTAATGAAACTAAAGCAGTCAGTAGACACTTTGATGGGGACAGAAAGTTCTCCCTGGCTCGCAGTTTTGCACTGACACCCAATGTGTAATTGTGGGTCTTTCCAGTGTGAATAAGCTACTAATTATGTCTGTATCGATTCCTCTCTCTAACATGACCTCTCTTCTCTTCCTCTTTTGCTCTTCTTTGTTCAGAGAAGCGACAGAAAGCTCACCCATCATTGATGGGTCTGAGTCTCCAACTCACCAAAGTACTGATGCATAGAGGTATCGTAAGGGAATGTCCTGTGCATGTGTCTGTGATCCCACCCGTGCTGCAAATGTGCTGCCTTCACCCATGTCGTAATTTCCGGAGGGAAGCATCTCATGGGTGCAAAGCCCATTATGTTTATATCTTATTTCTAGATCTATGTGGAACTGTGTTTTCTTCTGTGTTCTTACATCAGATGTTGAATAATCCCAATGCTACTTCCTGCAAAAGACCGCCCCTCCCCCCAAAGGATGTGTCAGGCCTTCGCAGCCTCCATGTGCATACAGATATTTGTAGTTTTTTTGCTGACTTAGTAACCTGTGTCCACAAAAACAGCATCACTGTAATCTAAGTTTCAAAGGTCCAAGGTCAGAATGAGTTGATCCAGAAGCACCCAGATGTCACCTATAATTTTGAATCTCGCACTGAGTGACAGCTGTGTGCTGCATTCTCAGGATGTCCACGGATCGGTACCAGCACAGCCTGGGAGCACAGCTCCCGGGCACCGCCCTGGCTGCAGAACTAGTGTCCACTGAAGTCACGCATCATTGACCCCTGGGCTGACTCCTAGCCCTGGGAACCCTAAAGGCTGAGTTACTGATTGCATGGCATGGAAATTACATAGTTTCAAAGGACACCTAAAAAGACCAGGACACCATGCACAAGTGAATAAAAAGTTGTAAGTGTATTAGATTTTTATAAAGAGAGAATCCACATTCCATATTATATTTGAGGAACCCAGCTAGAGACCGCAGGTGCAGCTGAAGTTCAAGTCAACAATCTGGAAATCTATCAGGAGACAGGCGAAGGGAACAGGGAACAGCTATGTGTATAGGTTAAGGGCTCTGCAAGTTCAAATCAAAATGCTGCAGAAATTCAGATGAGAGGGCCCACTTCGGAGGCCATGCTCCATGACCGCTGGAGGAGGCAGGGAGAGGCCTCCCAGGTGCGAAGCACAGAAACGAAGTGGCCACTTTGGGGACAGCGATCTTGTTTCACTGTAACAGAACTTCAACCTGAAAATTAGATTAGGACAGGGTCACGAACAAATCGAGCAGTGGACAGGTGTCAGACAGGAATGAGGAAAGCAAGACCCGGCCTTTGAGGGGAAGATGAGCACCGCATATCCTGAGTGGGGAGAAGAGACCAAGAGCGGGGGTACTAGCGTGAGGGCAGCATGGTTTCAAATAAAACTGTCGCCATTCTCCCCTCCAATCTGGGGACAGAATCCTCTGCTGAGGGCCTGGAGGTGAGGACGGCAGTGATGAGAATCAGGCTGCGCTGGAAGCCTGCTGTGGAGTCCCGTCAGCTTGAATTGATTCTTTTCAAATGAGTGCTAGGCAGCACTCTAGGGTGGACCTAGAGGGCCCCACCATCCTGGCTTTGTGATCCCTGTAGCACTGTTCAGTGTCCCATTTTGTAAGTTAAATCTTATTTCTCAATTCTTAGTGAGTGATGATGAGAAAGCACTGCTCAACACCCAGTAAGATAGGAAGATGAGCCATTGACGAAACATGCATTACAAGTCAATTTATAAAATGTGTAACAGTCGCTTTGTTGCGCTTCCTCCTCAGGAGACCTCACACTCACATCCTGCTCCCCGCCCCCCACCCCAGGCATGGCAGAGCAGGTGTGAGCTGCCAAATCCATTCCCTGTGGTGGTGGGTGTAGCCTGGCCATCTGCTTAGAGACTTGGCTTAGCCAGCACCCAAGGACAGGTTTGTCCCAGAGAGGTCCAGACTACGTTTGTATCTGGAACAAATTTCTGTTTCTAAGAAATTACTTAAATGTGCTGAGATTAATCAGGTGTGGTGGCGCATGTCTTTCATCCCAGCACTTGAGAGGCTGAGGCAGGAGGATTGTTGTGAGTTGAAGAGCAGCCTGGGCTACAAAGTGAGTTCAAGGCCAGCCTGAACTACATGGTGAGACCCTGTCTCAAAAAATCGGGCCAGGGATTTAGCTCAGTAGCATCAGCGCAGGCATAAGGTTGTGAGTTTGTTCCCCAGTACCAAAAAAAAAAAAAAAAAACTGCTGGGATTAGTTGCATATCAAAATGAGATCGGCTTATCAAACTTAAGCAAATAAGAGTGCGTGATGCAGATGTAACTGGGGAAGCAAAACCGGGCCAGGGCTCTGCAGTTCTTTTTCCATCCATAGCTCTGCTCCCTGCTCCCAGTAGCTTCATGCATAGGAGGAAACCACACCCTTGTAGTTTCAAAGCCACAGGTGGTTGCCTTGCTATCTCTGAGCAGTGACTGTGGCTGAGGGCTGTCATGGGCAGGCCTGGGACCCATGCCCACATTTGCAGCAGTGAGGGAGGTGCCATGGCAGTAGGGGGATTGACCCCAGAGGAGTAATGCATGGTGCCTGCAGGGCCAGCTAGCTGTCTTTCCTCTGAGAAGTTTCTCAGGCCCTTGGGCACATTGTGAACGTCTGATCCCTCAGTCAGGATGGAACATTTGCAGGCAGATGTAATAAAATCCTCCATTTACTACATCAATACAAAACACCCAGGCTTGCTTCATAACTGAGGGCCTTCAGATCTTTCACTTCCGAAGCCACATTTAAACAGAATTAACCCAGTGTATTTCCAATGATCCAAGCTCAAGACTCTCATTAAAATCTACCGGAATTCACAGACACCTTGGAATTTTCTAGTTTTCAGTGGTCTGTTTTGTTTTGTTTTGTTTCGTTTTAGGCCAGATGAGAAACATTTACAAAGTCCCTTCATCCATTTATTCCTAGACAAGTCAGCAAATGAGACAGAAAAGATGAGAATGACTGATTATTGTCAGTGTAAACTGGCTTGTGAAGTTGTGTGAGACAGTCTTTCAACTCTTTAAATCTGATTTTAGTGATTTGTTTTTAAATTTTATATGAGTACATGTGCACAGTACATGATGTGTCCATTCCTTGTGTGCAGTTGATTCATGTATGTAACACTCCTTTTCTTTGAGCTTTGTTGGATTAGGGTCTGGTTTCAGGTGTCAACCCCAGCAGTGTCCCTAGCATTGACCATGGAGACATGGGCTGCAGGGAAGGAGTTGGAGGAGCTAGTTTGGGATAGATGGAGAGGAGCTTTTCCCTAACAATGATCCATAGGAATAATCATTGCTTCAACATATCTATGTGTTCATTTCTTAATCTTCAAGAATTATTTCTACCCAATCTACCTGATGCCTACTTAAAATACTTTTTTTTTGTTGTGAAAGCCTTTACTTTCTTGTAGAAACTTTCCTGTATATTTTATCTTTTGATCCTGGAGATAGAACCCAGGACTTTGTGCATGCTGAACAGGCTCTCTACCACTGAGCTACACACCCAGCCCCCAATGTATATTTTAAAGAAATGCTTTATTCTAATGAAAAATACACGTAACTTAGAATAAGGAACATTGGGACTCAATTCAGACTATCACCTCACTTGCACTGTAGGGAAGCCTTACACTTAAAGCTTGTTTCCAGGATGGAATGAAAATTCACCTGTAAAATCTGGCCCCACTTGTGTCTGGTGGAGACAGCCCAGTCACTGTCCTGGGGTGAGGCCATCCTGAGGAGCACAGCCCAGGGCCAGCTGGTTGCAGCTGTACCTGAGAGTCACTGGAGGACCTAGAGCACCCCCCGGGCCAACTTCCATGGGTATGGGGTAGAGTCCCGGTGCCAGGATTCCTGAGGTTCCCTGGTGATTCCAGGAGTGGTC
>RJWM01039653.1:0-15856 GCA_004363535.1 Dasyprocta punctata
AGAAAAAAAAAAAAAAAGGTGAAGCAGGGCACGCGGGGGAGCTGAGCCCGGACAGACCTCACCAGGGCGCCGGGAGCTGGAGGCGCAGCGGCTGAGGCTCCAGCCTCAGAGCCAGCGGCGTCCAAGTGGCCAGAGCTGCGCTGGGAGGGAGGCGGCGGGCGGAGGGAGGGGAGCGGAGGTGGACGGGGGAGGAGGGAGCGGCGAGTCCGGTCCGGGTTTTGCCGGCAGCCCCCGGGCAGCGTTCAGAGCTCCTGGCCGGGCGGGCGCGCAGCGGCGGCGGCGGCAGAGGCGGCGTAGCCTGAGCGGGGATGTAGAGGCGGCGGCAGCAGAGGTGGCAGTGGCGGCGAGAGCAGTGTCCGAGCTGAGGAAGAAGCGCGGCAGAGCCTCCCCATACCACACACCCAGCCTGGCCCTGCGTCCCAGCCCTGCCCAGCCCGCGCCCAGCCATGCGCGCCGCCTGCTGAGTCCGGGCGCCGCACGCTGAGCCCTCTGCCCGCCGCGCCGCGCCGCGCTCCGCTCGGGGGTGATTAGTTGCTTTTTGTTGTTTTTTAATTTGGGCCGCGGGGAGGGGGAGGAGGGGCAGGTGCTGCAGGCTCCCCCCCCTCCCCGCCTCGGGCCAGCCGCGACTCCGGCTCCGGCCCCGGCACGGCGCGCGGCTGGAGCGGAGCGCACCGCGGCGGCGGCGGCGGCGGCGGTGGTGGTGGTGCCCAGAGCGGAGCGCAGCTCCCCGCCCCGCCCCTCCCCCCGGCCTCGCGGCGACGGCGGCGGTGGCGGCTGGACGACTCGGAGAGCCGGTAGGTGTCGGGCCACGGCCCTCCCCCGGCCCCCCCTCCGAGGCCGGCCCCCTCCCCTTCCCCGCCTCCCTCCCTCTCCTCCCCCCGGGGCTCGGTGCGCGGCCGGGGCCGGAGTTCGCTGCAAGTCGGCGGAAAGTTTGGCGGCGCGGGTTCCCCCGAAGTTCAGGTGCGGAGAGCCGGGGACGGGGAGGGAGGTGGGGGGCTGTATTTGGGAGGGGCGGGGGGCGCCCGCAGCCTGAGCCGCGGAGCCCCAGAGGCTCGGAGACCTAGCGCCGGTGATCGTTTGGTGGCCGCTGTTATACCCAATCCTCCCCAAGCCGCAGTGTGTTCGGTCGCAGATCACTGAGTTCAGACAAAAAGAGGGGTTTTAGGGTCGGGGACGGCGGGTTAGGCGCCGTGGAGTGGGGCTCGGGCTCTCTCTGCAGGGTAGCGTCCTCGTCCCCATGCCTGGAGCTTGCGGGCGCTGAGGCGGCGGGCGCTGGGGGTCCTCACCTCGGTGTCGGCGGGCGTCCGGCCGCGGGGGCGGCTGCTTGGAGATCGCTGGTGCGCGCTCCCCGCATCAAACCCCACTCACTGCCCTGCGTTTGGGGGCGACAACAGCTGCTCCGAGCGTCCTCAACCATGCATGGCCAAACCTCCTCCTCCACTAGGGAGAGGCGGCGGCCACTTCTGCATTTCCCCTCCGGCTCCTCGCCCCCGCTGCCCGCGGGGTGCCTGGCGGGCTGATCAAGTTTGACCTTTTTTTTTTCCGTCCAAGTATCTTCCCCCACTTCCACCGCGCCCCGTGGCCTCTTACTCCCTTCCTCCCCAGGCTCGGGGAGTCTTTCTGGCTGCTTCCCGAGCCCCGCGTGGGCCAAGCGGCGTGCAAAGCCAGGGAGGGAGAATGGGGGTGTTCCCCGGGCTGCGGAGCTGGGGTGGGGGCGGGCGTCCCAGGCGCCTACTTGGCTGCTCTGGCCCCGAATTTACCCCTGAAGTTCGGCCCGAGCCCCCCCTCCCATTCGCTTCCCCGGGGCGAGGGGCTGCGCCGCCGCAAGAGGAATGTGTTAATTTTCTGACTGGGGGAAGTTGTCCGGGCCCAGAATGGGCTGCTTTCCGGCGGGGCGCGCGGGGTGCGCCTGGCTTTGTTTATTTGTAGGGTCGACAAAGTGAGTGACACCAGTTTTTAAATGGGGGGGCCCATTCCGGCGCCTGTCAGTAGAGAGGAAGCACCCAATGAGAGAGCAACCCCCCTTCCCTCCGCCCCCCAGGATTCTGAAGGGGTACGCGAAGTCAGGCTGGTGCCACGGGCTGCACAGAGGCACTGGTAGATTTGGGGGGGTTCTGTAGTGACTCATCCGGAAAGACCTGCTCCCTGGAGTCTCTTGCGACGGGGTCTGAAGGCTTGGCAGCCGCGCCCTACTTTGCCCCTTGAACCCTGGGTGGTCTGAGGGTCGCGTCTTCGGGTTGGGGGTGCCGGGCTGGGCGGGGGGAGGTGGCGGGTCAGCCTCTCGATCCCCGCCTTTGCTTGCGCCGCGGGCACTGTTCGGAGCCCTGGGTTTTGTAGTGGGCCCAGCCCCTCACCCCCCGCGTTCGCTCAGGAAGCGCTGCGAAGGGGGGCGTGTGTGATTGCTCGGCCCTCGCCCCCGCCGGAGCCGCCCCGGGGCCGCCGGCAAACAGAGTCCCTTTCAAGTTTTCCGCTGAGGCCGCCTGGCGGGGGCTGCGAGCGCGGTCGCTGCGGACTTGTTTGGAGCGCGATTTGAACGCCCGGCGCCACCTCAGCTGCCCCGGCTCGCGGGGGTGGGGTGGGGTGGGGGTGTCGGTCCCTGCAGTTGGGAACGTTTGGCCTAAGCTAGATCTGATCCCCTCCCAGAAGACTTCCGTACCCTGGGTTCCAACTGGCACTGGAACCCAGGAATTGGGACCCAAAGCCCCCTCCAATCCTTTTTTGAGAGCCGTACTGGGAGACTGCGGCCAGCTCTTCCTCCCCGCAACTGCGTGGTGTTGATTTAGCAGTTTCCCTGGATGAGAGGCTGGAGCTTGGGGGGGGGGGTGGCGGCCCGCTCTGCAGCTGTCATCCCCCCCAACGGAAATTGTCCTTTCTCCTTGGAGAGAAGAGAGAGGGGGTGACAGTTTGATTTTTGCCCTGGGAAGGAGTGGGAACAGCTGAGAGAGGTTGGCCTCTGAGTTCTCAGTCAGCCGTGGGACTTGGTAGAGCCTCTCCCATCGGTCCTGGCAAGAGCTGGGACTCTCCGAGGGAAGCCCCTAGCCGGCCTTGCGCCTCCCTCTGGCTTGCCACCTCCTTTTCTAAGATGAGGGCAGAGGTTCTTGTGCAGAAGACAGACCCTTGACTGGCTGGCTGTCGTTGGTGCCTTATTTATGTATGTGTTTGGATCGGGCTGTTTTCCCAGCTCAGCAGGTGACCCTGGCCTGGGCCTCCTATCTCTCCCGCGACAGAGGCTGTTGACTTACCCGAGGGCCAGTGGCCTCCTCTTTATCACGTGAGGCCTGGAATGTCCACCCGGCTGGGCTGGGCTGGGTGGGGGAAGGGAAGGAAAAGATTGTGCGTCCAGGGCCCAGGCCCACACAGGGCTATATTCCAAGGACCCTCACTGTGTGACCCTCAACTTTTGCTACCTATTTCTAGTGCTTTGCCTGCCTTCTACCCATTTGGCAAGTGTGAAACTGAGTCTTGTTGGCTTGTGGGGGCAGAGTTGCAATCTGGATAAGAATGAAGTCTCTGGGAATTAAATCTCCCACCTTCTTTAGAAACCCACCAACCACCTAATTATTCTTGGATGGACCTCCTGGAGGTGAGGGTCACACCCTAGGAGGGAGAAAGAAATGGGTGTGTCTGAGGTCAGCTGACTTTCAGGGGTGAGAGTGGGCTAGAGGAATAGGGGAGGCTGGTCTGCTTCCCTGAGTCCCTTGTATAGTGGGGTACCATTTATTTAGAACTGATTCCCAAGCATGTTGCGGTGGAGCATACCTTAACTGACCAAGGAGAGGGGAGGATTATTATTTGTATGGCCCACTACTTACATGTAATTCACTTAATCATTGGCCTGATATGTAAGTATTGCACATCTACTTGTGTATCAGCCCCTACCTTTCTAGGGATGGTAGAATCAGCACTGCCCCTGCTTTGGAGGCAGGCCCGAGGCAGAAGCTCCGCCCCTTTCCCACCTCCTGGGGCCCTGATTGGGGCTCCCCCCTTTCCCTCCCTTACCCCTCCCACTAGGTCCCATCCTGGTCCAGTGTGTGTGGTTGTGTATCTGTGTGTGAAGTGTCCTTGATTAAGTGTATTAATAGTTAAACTCTCACTCATAGCTGGAACTCACCAGACCACAAAAAGCCTCCCCCGTTACTCACGCGCTACTGCCCAACAAGAATATCCCACTAAAGTTTTTTTCTGCTTTCTCTTACTTCCCGTCACTGTCTGCCTCCCCCCAGTGCTGAGCCCACCCTCCCAGGCTGCTGGCAATGAGAAAAGACTGCCCCCTTCAAAGACCCTGGAATCTCCAACCCTCCACCTGCCTGCTAAAGCCAGAGGCAGTGTCAGCTGACAGATGAGGCTCTGTGGTGCTAGTCTGTTGGTCTGTGATTTAGGAATCTGGTTGTGCATGTACTTGGTGATTACTGCATGTGTGTCTAAGCGGTATACTGTATATTTGTGAATCTAATGTTGAATGTGTCTGTCTCAGGTTACAGGAGTCTGGGCATGCTTGGATTTGTGAATTGGAGCGTGTGTAAATGCATTGTATATGTACATACACTGTATGCTTACAAATCTGAGGTTGTGTATCTGAAAGTTGAGTATGTTCTGTGAATCTGGGAATGTATACATTCTGTCCATTGTATGTGTCCAGTATTTTGGAGAGTTAGTATTCATGATTCATATGTATCCGTGTATTTTGAATGTGCTGATAAATTGGGAATGTTTGAGTCCCTGGGTGATATGTATCCGGATTGTGAATGTAGGTGTGGGACTATCTAAGCTGTGCAGGCAGTGGTCTGCGTCTTCAGTGGCTGATAGCTATGCGTTCCTTTCTCTTTCTGTATCTCGTCTGCTGTTTCTTCCTCATGGTTGTTTGAGGTCGTGTGTTCACACGCACAGGCGTGTGTGTGTGTGTGTGTGTGTGTGTGAGACATCGAACCTCTTTCTTCTACCCGGTCTACCCCCACTTTCCTCCCAGCAGTAACTGGGCAGCTTCCCTGTCTGCCTGCCTGCTGGGAGTTTTGGAAGCCTCAGAGGGAGACAGGCTGGGGCCAGGGTGACAGCGCGTATCCACGGCGATGGCAGCCTGTGATTACAGGAATAAAAGGATTTTAAGGTCATGGGTGTTTTTTATGTTTCCCCCACTTTGGTGGAGCCAGTGGCAGCAAAGGGCCATAGCTATGTGTCTGCAGGTTGAAAAGTCTGTGCCTGTGCTGGTGAACGTGGCTGTGAGAGGCTTACCTGAGAGCATGGACGACATGTATGTATGTGCATGAACAGAGCCTATGTGAGTACATGTGCCTGTCTGCCTGCTTCTCATGTGAGTCCGTGTTGCTCTCATTTATTCTCCTGGAGGAAAATTCCCAGTAAAACTTCTTGCTTCTGGGTATCACATGGACCTGGAACCCTGCAGTCCTCTGTATGCTGAGGAGAGCAGTCAGGCCCTATCCCCATCACTCACCCCCTCCCCCAGTGAAGTGTCTCCGGTCAGAGACTGGCTGGGCCCAGTCACCTGGGCAAGGCCACATCTCGGGGTGTCAGTGCCCCTGGCCCAGCTCCAGCCCCTGTAATTGCATTCTGCTGCCTAATCCCCCGCCAGCTCAATTAGATCGCAAATTCTTCTTCATTTCCTGCCTCTGATGCTGGCCTCCCTCTAGGCTAACAGGGACTGGAAGGGAGGGGGAATCCTGACCCTCCTTCCACCAGCACTTGGGGAGCCTGGGAGGGGTGCCTAGCTCTTGCCACATTGACCCTGCAGCCCAGGTTAGAACTCTGGGGGCCAACAAGACAGCCCTGCCCTGGACCTTTTTGGATCAGCGGTGATAATACCCATGCTGGTGGAGGCAGTTGGTGTTACCTGGTATAGGTACTCTGGGTAGACCTGGCAGATCATCCCAGCCAAGCCTCTAGTTTTTCCCATGCCTGGGGCCCCTGTAGGTGCTGCCCCTTCTTACTCCCAAAACAGTTGCTGGCCACCCCCATCGTAGCAGTCGTGACCTTATCATTGACCTTTTTCATGGTGTCTCTTAGCCAGTCTGTCTGACCACTCCTACTGGCTTCTCCTAACTCCCTTCCTTGACTTCACTCAGGCTGGTATATATGAGCAATAGCTTTGGAATCCATTAGACCTGGCTCCACATCCAGACCACGTCACTGTCTGCATTACAGCAGGTAGACATTGTATTATCTCTGCAAACCTCAGTTTATTCATCTCTGAAATGGGGCAGTAACATCTGCCTCAAACAGTTGCAGTGGTGCATGTGTATAATCCCAGCACTCTAGGAGCCTGAGGCAGGAGAATTGTTATAAGTTCAAGGCCAGCCTGAGCTACATAGGTTCAAGGCTAACCTGTCTTGCTATGTAGCAAGACCCTGTCTCAAAAAAAAAAAAAAAAAAAAAACTGCCACACAAGACCATTGTCAGATGAACACAGACATGATTGCACCAGTGCCCTGCTCAAGGGTGGTTTACCCACAGTCAACATTTAATAAGATTTAGCTTGGCTGGGCATGCCCACATAGGACTTAGCCCCAGCACTTAGGAAGCTGAGACAGAAGGAACACAAGTTCCAGGCAAGTCTGAGCTACATAGGGAGACACTGTCTCAAAAAAAGAGGGAGAAGTACTTGGTTTTTATCCTCCTGAGGACTTGGTATCTTCCAGTGAATAGGAGGAAAAGAGCTTCTAGCTTAGTCTTAGCAATTTTGTTCCATTTTGCTAATTACCAGGTGTAGGACTTTTCCCATTATTTACCTCTTTCCCATCTGTGAAATGGGCCTGATAAGAAGTGATTTTAGAAGACTAGCACATGGGAGGATTAGTTCTTTGGTCCTGGCAGATTTTCCTTTCTTCACACCAAGTCTTGGGTAGGTTGGACTAGTAAAGGCCTGGCATAATGGTACATTCCTGTAATCCCGGCACTTGGGAGGCTGAGGCAACCTGGACTACATAGTGAGTTCAAGGCCAGCCTGTACTACAGATGGAGACCCTGTCTCACAAACCAAAAGAAAGACAGACAGACAGACAGATATGGGCTTGGGGACCAGGGACTGACCAAGGTCATGAGGCTGGTAATGGGGCCAGGGTGGGCTGGGAAAGCCAGGGGTGACCTGCTGGCTCAGCTGAGCTGTGAGCCACAGCTTTCCCACCCTGCGGGTCTCTGGAAAGTGGTGGCTTAGCTGATTTTTTTTCTGGGAAGGGGAAGCTGGATGTCTACCCCTCCTTCCCCAGGAGGCGCCCGTGGCAGCGGCTGTGCTGACAGGCCTCCTGGCTTTCTTGTGAGGGTGGCTGGCAGCTCTGGAAGGCCGGCTGTGCCCAGATCAGCCTGAGGGAAGAGGGAACCGCAAAGGTCTCCCTCCCCTCCCTGATCCCCTCGGCCCCTCCCACCCTCAGCCTGTCCTCTCCGTCTGTGGAAAGACAGAGGACTCTAGCAGGGGAAAGTAACTGTGACAGAAGAGGGGGCATGCCTTCTGCCTGAGGGTCCCCCGGCACTCCCTAGCTAGTCTCCTGCTTTCTGTGACCTCTGTCACTCACTGGCCTAGGCTCTTTAATATTTCATGGCCCTTCAAGTGGCCCCCAGCCCCAGCCCTCACGGCCCCCTTTGTCTGCCCACCCCCATGCCTGTCACTGAATTACTGACCCAGAGGCTTGCCTGTGCCTTCCCCCAACTGCTCCCCACTGTGACTGCCCTGCTGCTTTTCCAGGTCCACCTACTCCACACCTCCACTTGTGATAGTGATACCCTCTGTCCTCCCAGGGTCCTCTGCCCTTCCCTGACATCTCTGACCATCTCCCTGCCCTTTTCCTCCATTTTCCTCTTTTGTTGACTGCCTCCTTCCCAGTGGAACAGAAACTGCGGCAACTGGCCCGCCTGCTGTCGGCCCCCCGGGTCCACCCCTTCCTGCCCCCTCCCCCTAGCTGTGCTGGCCAGCCGTGAGAGCTGGTTTTATTTATTTTTCTGTTTGTTTGGGAAGAGGGCAGTGGCGGCTCTGGCCCTGGCTGCTGTGCTCTGCTTAGGGCAGCGGGCAGGCGGCCGCGCTGGCCTCCCAGGAATGTGGCCAGGACGCCCCACGCTATATTTACTCCCCTCCAGCTGCCGGCCCCAACAGGGCAGAGCCAGGCCTGCCCAGTGGCCCCCCGGGAGCCCTGTGTTCGCCCTCCCCTGTCTGGCAGACCCCACATGGCCCTCAAGCCCACTGCTCCCTCCCTTGCCTGTGACCTCCTCTGACCTCTGCCTTGCCTGCTCTGCCAGCAGGAACACTGTATGCCATGCTGGGCCAGGCATAGAGTGAGGGTGCTGGGGACCTGGCACTCAGTGGCCTCTACACCCCCACCCAGGGCCTAACCTAGCTAGGCCTGTAATCTGGTGGCCAGAACTATGCAAAACAGCTTTCCAGGCTTCTCTCCACTGGGCCTGGTCCCTGCCCTTGCCCTGATCCCCTTAGCTCCACTGAAATCACCAGCGAGGGTTGGGTGGGGGCTTGAGCAGCTCTGTTCCAGCGTGGTGGGACCTCTCGGGTCCCTCACAGACACACTTGCACACCCAGTTCAGTGCTTGAATACACACGTGCAGAAAGACTCCCCAGGGACATATGCTGGGTTGTGCTTTCCATGGAGGCAGCGCCATGCCTCCTGCCATCCATTCCCACCTTCATCAGATGCTCGCAGGGATTTGTTTTGTTGTGTTTTTGTTGTTATTTGTTTGTTTGTTTGGTTGTTGCTTTTTTGAGGCAGTGTCTTGCTATGTAGTCTAGGCTGGCCTTGAACTCACAGCAGTCCTCTTGCTCAGCCTCCAGAGTGCTGGAATTACAGGTGTGCACCAACATGCCTGGCCCTGCAGGGATTTTTTTTGAGCCCACTCCTTGCCAGCCTTGCAATGGGATGTGGCAGTGATTCCTTCCTGAACCGCCAGTGCCTGGCACCAAGTAAGTGTTTAAAGATTTAGCTGCTGCTGCCCCCAACTTACTACTATTATGATCAAATATTGTATCATTGGCGGTGATAATGCTAGCCTATTTTAAGTCCTTTCCAGGGCAGCTCTGTGTTAACAGCTCTCTGATCTTTGCTTCCTTTAGTCCTCTTAGTAGCCCTGGGAACTTAGGTACTGTTAGTTAGCCTCCCCATATACAGATGAAGACACTGAGACTTGGAAAGTTTGTGACTTGCTAATAAGTGGGCTGGAGTCCTGGCAGAGCCCTGGACAGGCTGTGAACACCACAAAGACAGCCAGAGGTGGTCCGTCTGTGTTCCTGGGCACCTCCTGTGCTACCAGGCACAAGGAGCAGATTCTGGCTCACTACATTCAAGTCTTCAGGCTGAGCTTTGCTTCCCCTGTGAGGCAGGGAGATGGACTGATTACCTGGCTAGTTGGGTAAATGAAGGAGTGAATTAATGGATGACCAGCTGATTGGCTGTGGAATGAGCACTCCCAAAGGATACTGGGATTATCGGATGTGTGGTAGTAGACAGGTTGCTATGTGAATACCCACTGACCCCAGTGGAGGGTTCTGGAAGTGAGGAGGGAGCAGGGCTGCCAGAGGTAGTCAGAGACCAGTAGGCTGCCAGGCCAAACCTGTGGGGCAGGTCATGTCTTCTCCCTGGATCTCAGTTTTTCCATCTGCCAAATGGGCTTGAGAACTTTTGTTCTGATTGGCTGGCAGCTGGCCTGAACTGGGGCTGGCTTGGGAGGTGAGGGAACTGTGGCGGGAAGGAGGAAGCAGTGGGTGGTGAAGACAGGAAGATGAAGCGTGGAGCTTGGCTTGGAACCTGAGAAGCAGGAGACCAGCCCTGACCTAACACAGGGCCTCCCTCCACCCTCCCTCGGAGCTGCAGGCTGGGGATGCAGGCTCACAAACCCCAGCCACCCACTCTTGCCCCTGGTGCAGGCTTACTTCCTGACATCTGTGGCGTCAGTGGCAGTGTGTGCCAGGAGGAGGAGGCTTGTCCTCTGGGATTAGACCAGCCCTTCCCCAGGCCCCTGCTCCCCCTCCCCAGCTTCCTGTCGGCTTCTGTCGACGCTGCTGGGAGAACCCCATGAACTAGATGGAAAGTTGGTTGCCTGAGCCTGTAGCAGTAAACACAGGCTAGGGGCATGGCCCCCTTTTCCTGGGGCTGTCAGATCTTGGCACTCTAGAATTTTTAGCACCAAGAGTCTAGAATCACAGACTACTTGGAATGGAAGGATTCTCATCAGGACTCTTGTCATGTTGGTATTCTCGAATCACAGAACTGTGAATTTTCCTGTGGGAAGGAAGCATGACCGGTCGTGTTTTAATCTCTTGTTTGGTGGTAAGGGACATTGAGGCTCCGGGAGGCATCTTTCCTGAGGTCACAAAACCTGGAGCCCTCAAGTGACATGAACCCATATCTGGAATACCACCACCAATTCTGCCCATAGGGGGTGGGCTGTGGGCCCAGTCAGGCAGCAAGAGGATGCGGCTGGCCTGCAGGCACAGGAGGGGTCCTCTGTGTGGCCACCTGCCTGCCTGCTGCCCACGCTTCCCGAGGTACCAGTGTGAGGAGGAAACGCAGGCTGTTGCTTCCAGCAACAGCCGGCAGGGCCGGGCGGCTTCCCAGCTCCCCCTGTGACTCATGGCTGTCTGCAGCTCCCCTCCCCTGGGGGCCTCAGCAGCCCCATCTGTGCAATGGGGAGAGGGGGCTTTACCCCCCTAGTCTACTGTCACAGAGTCAGTTATGCGGGGGTCTCAGCAGGACCACAGTTAGGCTGTGGAGAGTTGGGAGAGTACTGCAGAAGAGCCATAGGGCATTTGGGCCTGGAACACTGTGAAGTTCTGCTTGGAGTCACTCTAGGGCCCCCAGTAGCCTGGGAGGGCCAGAAAGTGGTGGAAGGTAAATGTAAATGATCAAGAAAGGACCCAAAGCCGGACGTGGTGGTGCACGCCTTTAATCCCAGCACTCAGGAGGCTGAGGTAGGAGAAGCATTGTGAGTTCGAGGCCAGCTTGGGCTACATTGTGAGCACAAGTCCAGCCAGAGCTACACAGTACAAGCCTGCCTCAAAAAAACTAGGGCTGGGAGTTTGGCTCAGTGGCTTAAGCCGCCTGTCTGGCAGGTGCAAGGTTGTGGGTTCGATTCCCGGTGCCGCAACAACAAAAAAAAAAGACCCAAGTCAGTCTTTTTCAAGAAGATAGTGGAACCAGGCATGGCAGCAACAACCCTGTAGTCCCAGCACTGTGGAGAGTTGAGGCAGGTGAATCACAGGTTCAAAGCCAGCCTGGCAGTGGCAGTTTAACAAGACCCTGCCTTAAGAAAGCACTTGGATATAGCTCACGGTTCAGTCCCTAGTACTGGGTGGGCAGTGAGAGGAAGGCCTGTCTCTGGGGTTAGGGTCTCTGGGATTTTCTCCTAACCTCAGTATACCCATCTGCAAAGTGGAGGGTGTTCGTTATCCCATGTGGTCAGCCTGTGCTGTGTGTCTGGATGTTGTGGATGGAAGTCCTGCAGTAAGTGGCAGATCTGCCAGTGCTGCAGAACTGGGGTAGAAGTGAGGACCCCCTCAGAGAGGCGGTGTTCAGATGCAGCAGTGTCCAGTAGAAAAATCCCAGCTGTTCTCAGGAAGCATTTCCTCCACCCATCTCCTGGGAGAGAGACCAGGCAAGCAGGACAGAGCAGTGGGGTGCAAACAAGGCCCCCAGCTGCTCCGTGTAGAGAGCCCCAGGCCTGGCAGCGAGGTGGGCCTGTCCCTCACACTGCAGGAGGGCCTGTGCTCCGCGCTCTGTGGTGGGGGCCTTCGGGCTGCTGGGAGGGGCCAGGTCAGCATCCAGATTTCAAAGCCTTCCCCTGGGGCTTCGAGGTGCCCTCCGCCCTGTCCTGAGCTGCTGTCGCTGCGGGGGGGTGGCAGATGCTGTTTCATCGGCCAGTGGGAGGCCTCCGGAAGGGCCTCCTGGGTGGTTCCGGGGGACAGTGCAGATTTCAGCAGCTGCTGCCCAGCCAGGGCTGGTTCATGGTGCCATCCCAGGTCCCTCAGGCCCCCAGACTTAAGGACTGGGGCTGGTGCTTGAGGATTGAGGCTGGTCCCCCCCCCCCCGCCTGCCGCTGCCACTGCCCACCGAGTTTCTTGGCTCTGGCCCCTGCCCATCCCTGGCTGCGTCTGCAGAGCCCCCAGGAAGGCAGGGGAGGAGGCACAGCGGGCTCAGAACAGCGGGTGCCCGCGCAGCCAAGTATTTGCGCGAGCTGTCAGAGACAGACAGGCATGTGGGGAATTTGGTGCATGTGGGGCTAGGGGAAGCAGCCGGGTGGGCAGGCAAATCGAAGCCGGGAAACCGGGGCTGCCTCTCAGTCATTTGAATCCTATGGGGATCACCATTCCCCCATTCCTGGAGCTGGATGCATCTGGGTACCTTTCCTTGTCTATACCTGGGCAGTGAGGGGAGTAGGACCAATCCTGGCTGGGGCCTAAGATAGTGTTGACACCTGGGAAGAGGGCATGCTGTCGGAGCCTGGAGCCTGGAGCCTGGAGCCTGGAGCCTGGAGCCTGGAGCCCGGGAGAGGCTTGGTGGAGTGTGGAGCCCGGCAGGAATCCGGGTTGTGCCTGACTGTGGCCTCCAGGAAATAGCAGCTGTCATCCCCTCTCCCGCCCAAGCCTGGCACAACTTGTTTCCTGGCCAGGGTCCGGCTGGGGCAGATTGGAGGAGCCTGGTATTGCCCGGCTTGGGCAAGGAACTCGCAGACTTGAGAGGGTCATGTTTGTAAGCCTAAAGCCAACTTGAGGTACCGTGGGGAGGGGACCTCAGCTCTTATTATCTCTGTGCAAAGACCCCAACTTAAGTTGCATTTGTTATCTACTCCCGGCAGATCCTATTAGGCATGACAGGGCCCAGGGCTGAGTAATACTTGATTGTTCACAGCTGAGAGGCCAGAGAGGCAGCTGCACTGGCCCAAGGTCACACAGTGGAGTCCCTAGCCTTTCCTCTATCATCATGTGGGTGGGGCCAATGGAAAGAGGTGAACATTGGGGTTTGCTGGGTTGGGGGGTCTATATTTAGTCCTGCAGAGCTAGGGCCCCCTGGGAGCAGCTGTTGGGGGGGTGCACAGACAGAGGCCTGAAGCTGCATTTAGTCTGGACAGAAATATCCTCCCCCCACCCACCCACTGGCTGGGCGGCCAGGCTGCGGGCTTGTCCCCTGAGGGGCAGCTTGCCTGGGCCTGGCGGCCGTCGGGACAGGCAAGATGACCCGATAGGCTTTTCCCAGCTCAGGTTTCGATGAAACAGGAACCGGAGCCGCAGCCCGGGCCATGGGGGCCAGGGCAGCCAGAGCCTGGGGGCCAGGGCTGCCTCCTTCACCTCCCCCTCCCTGTCCTAGCAGGCTGGCAGGCGAGGCAGCCTCCCTTCTCTGAGGCCTGGGGAAGCAGCAGGTTATTTATCAAGCCAGCCTCCCTGCCGCGTCTGCCTGAGTGCTCCCCCCGCCCCCACAGCCACGAGCCCAGCAGAGCAGGGTGAGCTGGGCAGGCGGGTGGCGGGATTAGCTCAGGAGACGTGAGTCACCCCGTCCCCAGCAGCCCCACGAGGCCCTGTGGCCTGGCAGGCAGAGCACACACTCATGCACCCCACACATGACACACCCAGGGGCACACAGGACAGACACAGTCACTCACACATAGCACACATAATTCCACACCTCAGCACACCCAGATGACATGCATCACAGATGTGGGCACTCCAGGGGTACGCTCTCAGTCCCTGGTGCACACATGCTAGCGTGCTCCTGGGCGAACAGTTCCACACAGGCCACCTTCTGGGAGAAGGCCACGCTCGCTCCCAAAGAGCATTCTCACTGCTCAGTAAGGCTCCATCCTTACTGTCACATGTTCAGGTGATGTTCCTTGGGCCACACCCAGATGAGACCATGGGGTTAGACCAGGGGCCCAAACCTGACAGAGCCTGGTACACACACACACACACACACACACACACACACAGGTGGTTAGGGCTCCATTCACCCACATTTAAGCTCACACAAAGGAGGCCAACCTTCAGCCCTGGTGTTGTCTGATTCTGTAAGGTGGTAAGAGTAAGGACCCCCCCCCCACCTCTGTGTGGGGACCCACTTGCCCTCCAGTGTGAGGGCTCACACAAAGGAGGCCAACCTTCAGCCCTGGTGTTGTCTGATTCTGTAAGGTGGTAAGAGTAAGGACCCCCCCCACCTCTGTGTGGGGACCCACTTGCCCTCCAGTGTGAGGGCTCACACAAAGGAGGCCAACCTTCAGCCCTGGTGTTGTCTGATTCTGTAAGGTGGTAAGAGTAAGGACCCCCCCCACCTCTGTGTGGGGACCCACTTGCCCTCCAGTGTGAGGAGTTCTGACCCAGGTGGGGCAAGTTGGAGAGAGATGCAGAGGAATTAGGAAGAGGAAAGGCTGGAATGCTGTGGAAAATCGATTTCCCCAGGAGCACTGAGTGGCTGGCTGTTCTCCTCACTCGAGGTGGGTTCTGAGAGGGTGGAAGGCAGCCATTGTGTGCAAACGAGACCCTCAGACCAAGTGGGCTGTGTTCAGGAGTCTGTGCCCCTCATGTTCACCCTGGCACCTGCTTTTCTCTGTACCCTTGGTTCCCAAGGCCCTCATTATTCAGGCTGCCACCCCTATATTGCAGTTACCATCCTGAGACTTCGAATTTGGTCATAGCCCTCATTCTTAATTTGGTCATAGCCCTCATTCTTAGTTTATATCCCTGCACCATAGCCAGCTGGAGTACATGGAGCTCCTGGGTTGCTGGGTTGGAGGGACGCCTTCAAGAGCCAACTATAGTTCTAAGTCTTTGTCCCCCACTGGAGTTGAGGCCTGCCTTCCTGGACAGACAGAATTGAGAACATACCCATTTCTATCTCTTTTTATTTCTTTTTTTTTTTTTTTTTTTTTTTCTTTTGTGGCAGCGGGGATCGAGCTCACAACCTCACGCCTGCCAGGCAGGCAGGCAGGCGCTTAAGCCATTGAGCCAAACTCCTGGCCCTAGTTTTTTTTTGAGGCAGAGTTGCACTATGTAACTCAGGCTGGCCTTGTGCTCGCGTTGTAGCCCAAGCCAGCCTCGAACTCAAAACGCTCCTCCTACCTCAGCCTCCCGAGTACTGGGATTAAAGGCGTGTGCCACCACACCCAGCTATGCTACCATACCCGGCAGTAGCATACCCATTTCTTTTTTTTTTTTTTTTTTTTTTTTTTCCTTTTTTTTGCCGCACCAGGGATCGAACTCACAGCCTCACGCCTGCCAGACAGGCGCTTAAGCCACTGAGCCAAATTCCCAGCCCTAGTTTTTTGAGGCAGGGTTGCACTATGTAGCTCAGGCCGGCCTGGAACTCACAACACTCCACCTACCTCAGCCTCCAGTGCTGGGATTAAAGGCGTGCGCCACCACGCCCGGTGCTTTTGTCTTTGTCTTAAAGCTGCAGGACCTAAAGTAGATGGTAGGTGCTAGGGTGTAGCTCAGTGGTAGAACACGTGTTTAACATGTGTAAGGCCCTGGGTTCAATCCCCAACACTGCAAAAAACAAAGACAAATATAATGTAAATGGTGGGGTACCTAGATCTTCAGGGGATTCTAGCTCCCTGGATCTGCCCCCTATCTGCTCTACCAAAGCTGAAGTTTTTCTGGGTGTCATTAGAATGGGTGCTATAGGGCTGGTAATGGGTTGGACTCAGGGTGGAAGAACCTAGCATCCCTGGGGAAATTTCTAGAGGCTTTACAGTATGAGAGGAAAGAGAGCCAACCATAGTTAAGACTTTTTCTGTTCTTCAACCCAGTGCTCACACAGTAAGGCCATAACAAGATGCACTTGAGGGAGCCAATCATGGTGGCGTACACCTGTAATCCCAGTAGTTGGGAGGCTGAGGTAGGATGGTTGCTACGAGACCAACCTGG
>RJWM01039654.1:0-15985 GCA_004363535.1 Dasyprocta punctata
AAAAAAAAAAAAAAAACAAGAACCGAAACAAGCTGGGCATGGTGGCACATGCCTTTAATCCCAGCACTGCGAAGGCTGAGGTAGAAGGAGCATTGTGAGTTCAAGGCCAGCCTGGGCTACAACATGAGCACAAGGCTGGCCTGAGCTACATAGTGCGACCTGTCTCAAAAAATTAGGGCTAGGAGTTTGGCTCAGTGGCTTAAGCACCTGCCTGGTAGGCAAGAGCTTGTGAGTTCGTTCCCTGGTGCCACAAAAAAGAAAAAAAAAAACCGAAAAAACAAAAACAATGAAACATTTTAATCAGAGTTTGGTTTTTGGTGGTTTTTTTTCTTCTCCTTTTTTTTGAGACAGAATCTTGCTATGCAGTTCAAGCTAGCTTGGAATTCTTGGCAACCCTCCTGCCTCAGTCTTTCGAGTTCTAGAAGTATTTTAGCCTTTATATTAATGCTATCTAAATCGAGGTGCTGTTCATACCTGTACTTAGCCAATACCCACTTCCTTGGAAGGAATGTTTACCTAGTTGTCTCTTTTACCAGACCACAGCCTTGTTGCTATCGGAAAAAACAGCTCCTCACCTGAGGTTCAAGACCCATTATCATACAGTTCCAATCTACTTTTCTTGAACTAATTCAATACTATACTAAGGTCTGTGACAGGGGCTGGGGAAAAAAAGAAAGACACGATTTTTAGTCTCAGGGATCATATTATATCAAATACTGAATAAATCTAACCGCAGTTGTACAAGTGACAGAAAAGTACAGGGCTACAAGGAAATTTGATTTAGTTGGAGGTAGAACTGGTGAAGAAACGGAGGAACAAACTTCCATGAAGACTTTTTCTAAGAAAGTTTTATATTCCATGTTATTTTATTTTTTTCTGGTGGCACTAGGGATTGAACCCAGGGCCTTGTACATGCTAAGCAAATACTAACACAGAACAATACTCTCAACCCATAAAGTCACTTTAACTAGTGCATGTTTATAATATAGAATGTTTAAAATTTTCTTTTGTTTTTGATAATGTTCTAGACAGTTGATCACGCACATAATATACCTTGAAAATTTTCGATCTCTTTGTTTTCCTTTCTCCTTCCTTCCCCTTACTTTGGTCCCCCGCTTCCTTCCCATCTCAAACACTCCACCATCTAGTTTCCTTAAAATCACAGAAAGTTAGCTGGGTGTGGTGGCTCATGCCTTTAATCCCAGCACTTGGGAGGCTGAGGTAGGTGGAATGTTGTGAGTTCGAGGCTGGCCTGGGCTACAACGCAAGCGCAAGGCCGGCCTGAGCTACATAGTGCAACCCTGTCTCAAAAAACTAGGGCTGGGAGTTTGGCTCAGTGGCTTAAGCACCTGTCTGACACGCACGAGGTTGTGAGTTCAATTCCCAGTGCCACCAAAAATAATAATAATAATAATAATAATAAATCACAGAAAGTTGTGTTTTTGTGGGGTTTTTTGTTTGTTTTTTTCCTGAGACAAGGTCTTACCGTATAGTTTAGGATGGCCTTGAGTTCATTATGTAGCCCAGGCTGGCCTCAAACTCAATTATCTTCCTGTCTCATCCTCCCAAGTGCTGGAATTACAGGTAAGCACCACCATGTCCAGCTTTAGAAAGTCCATTATTTATTTATTTATTTATTTTGCGGCACCAGGGATTGAACTCACAACTTCGCACCTGCCAGAGAGGCACGTAAGCCGTTGAACCAAACTCCAGGCCCTAGATTTTTTTTTTGAGGCAGGGTCACACTATGTAGCTCAGGTCAGCCTTGCGTTCACATTGTAGCCCACATCAGCCTCGAATTCACAACACTCCTCCTACCTCAGCCTCCCGAGTGCTGGGGTTAAAGGTGTGTGCCACCACGCTCGGCTCAGAAAGTCCTTTTTAAACAGAGACCCGAGTGCTGAGTTTACCAGTACACGTGTGGGAAGAAACTGAAATATAGGAGAGCCCGGAGAGAGCCCTATTTCATACAGAAATGACTGCACAAACATGGGAAAGCCTGAACTACACAGCTTTCTAGTTTATCTGGTACCAGAACCTTCCCGGTTTCACAGTCTGCACAAGCATTCATTCTTTTAACCTGTAATGTTCTTGGCTGCCCAGAAATTCCTACTCATCCTTAATGAGTTAGTAAATGTCATGTTTTTTGTTGGTTTTTTTGGGGTCACCAGGGATTGAACTCATGATCTTGTGCTTACCAGGCAAGCACTTGAGTCACTGAGCTAAATTGCTGGCCCTGAATGTCCTCTTTCTTGAAAAGTGTTCCTCCAGTAAACCCAACAAAGCAAGTCTGCTACTCCAACTTCCCTGTTTCACAGTCTACCTAAGAGCCCATACTGTAGAGCTCCTTGACAAGAAGCCAGTCTTATTTATGTCACTGTTCTCAGTGCCCAGCACAATACCTCGCATGAAGAAAAAAAAATTTTTTTTGTTTGCAGTACTAGGCAGTCTTATTTTTTAAATTTTGAGACACTGTCTTGCTAAATTCCCCCAGACTGGCCTTGAATGTTATCTTCTCCCAGGTACCTGAGATTACAGGTGACCAGCACCATGCCTAAGGAAAACTTCTGAAAATACAGTATTCACTGAGTAAGAATGACTAGCAACCAGGCGTGGCACATACCTGTAATCCCAGCACTTGGGAGGCTGAAGTAGGAGGATTCTCTCAAGATTGTGGCCAGTCTGGTGTTCATGAACAGTATGAACCACACAGCAAGAATAAACCTTAAAAATAGATAAAAAGAGCCAGACGTGGTGGCACACACCTTTAATCCCAGCACTCCGGAGGATGAGGTAGGAGCGTTGTGAGTTTGAGGCCGGCCTCAGCTACATAATGCAACCCTGCCTCAAAAAACTAGGGCCAGGAGTTTGGCTCAGTGGCTTAAGCGCCTGTCTGGCAGGCGGGAGGCTGTCAGTTCGATCCCCGGTGCTGCAAAAAATAAAACAAAATAAAATAAATAAGGGCTGGCAGGCCAGGTAAAACACTGGCAGTTAACAAAAACTGTCTTTAGTGCTTTAAAGTTAACATTTAGTTCTCACGAAACATTTTTAGTAGGTACCGCTGTTAGTTTTGTCATCAGTGGCAGTGAGGAGATTGTAAGAGCAGCAGTTTAGCTCCAGAACCTATACTCTTACCACCACCAAAACTGATTTTACTTTTTCTTTTCTTTCTGTAATGGGGATTGAGCCTAGGGCAACGGTGGCAAATTCATGGCATGTTGCCCCTGCAGCGCGCTGTTTGTGTCACTGAAGCTCCGGAAGGTTCGTCATCACTGACCTCGGGCCTTCACACGGAGCAACATCCTCAGTCCTTTTCATTTGAAGGCAGGATCTCCCTAAGTTAATTCTATGTTGGGCTTGAAACTGCCACCCTCTTGCCTCACTCTCCAGTGCTGGGATTACAGGTACACGCCACCAAACTCGGCTCAACACTCATAATAACTGGTCCCTATAGGCTACGTTACAATGTGCGCCACTACGTACAACATAAGCTGCTACGTACAACGTATGCAGCACTGTGCCTCCTTTAATGCTTAAAACCACTGTCAGAAATTTTGCAGAGGTTAAAACCAAAGCAAGTCAGAATCAGACGATACACACATGCCCAACATGTGTGACTCCATCTTGATTTTTTTTTTTATTAGCAAAAATAATTATTTTTGAAGCCCGGCGAGGTGGCGCATGCCTTTAATCCCAGCACTCGGGAGGCTGAGGTAGGAGGAGCGTTGTGAGTTCAAGGCCGGCCTGAGCTACACAGTGCGACCCTGCCTCAAAAAACCAGGGCTGGGAGTTTGGCTCAGTGGCTTAAGCACCTGCCCTGGCAGGTACGAGGTTGTGAGTTTGATCCCCGGTGCCGCAAAAAAATAAAAATAATAATTATTATTATTTTTGAGACAAGGTTTCACTATGTAATTGAGAGTGGCCTTGAAGCTGTAGATTCTTGGGCCTCAGCCTCCCAAATGCAGGGATTACAGGCGTGCTCTCTCCTCGCCCGCTCCCTCTCGCAAAACCAGGGCCTTCACCCCCGCAATCCCAGCGTGCGCCATTTTATTTTTTGAGACATAAAAATTATTTTCCTTTTTTATTTAGCCAGATTGCTAAATTACGCAAGCTGGCCTCGAACTTGATCCTCGCGCTTCAGCCTCGTGGAGTGCTGCGATCATAAGCGCGCAAGTCACCACGCCCAGCTACACGCCGGCCTCCGCCTCCGTTCGCCTTTTTAACAACACAGAAAGATACCTGGGGGATGGTCAGATAAGGAAGCCGAGGTTCGGGGCCCAAAGCCCCAGAGGGAAAGACCGCGCTCCGCCTGAGCTCGGAGACCGCAAGGACGCGAAGCTTCGAGAGGCCGAGACGACTGCTCCGTTCGCTCACCACGTAGAAGCCGCCCCGCCCCTCGGTTTCCACTTTCCCGCCCGACAGAAGCGGTTTGTGACGCCACACGTACTCGTGACGTCACGCCCGCGCGCCGGAAGTCGGTACCCGGCGGCCCAGTTGGAATTGCGTCCCTCAGGGTCCGGGTTGCTTTAGTGCCGGGGTCGGCCAGCCTGAGCAGCCGGAGAAGGCCCCGGAGCGGACTCAGAGGAAAACCGCACTCCCTGCGGCCGGCATCCAGCTCTCAGCGAAGATGGCGGGGCCAGAGCTGTTGCTGGACTCCAACATCCGCCTCTGGGTGGTCCTTCCCATCGTGATCATCACTTTCTTCGTGGGCATGATCCGCCACTACGTGTCCATCCTGTTGCAAAGCGACAAGAAGCTCACCCAGGAACAAGTGTCTGACAGGTCAGCGCCCTTTTCCACCTCACCGGCCTCACCCTGTGGCCCCGGGCAGTAAAGTGCAGGGCTTTTGTCAGCCGAGGTCTCGCGCTCTTGCCGGTAGGGTGACCTCGGCCGCTGCCTCTGTTTCACTTCGGCTTCTGTAAGGGACGCTAACAGTACCCACCACACAGAACAAGCGTGGGATTGAACTAGGTGGTGTCTGTGAAACGCTTAGCGCGGGGCCTGAGACCTGGGAAGTACTTAAAGGAGGAAAAAGAATCCTTTGCTAGTAGGAGGCTAGTCGCCAACCCTCGGTAAAGTTGTCGGGATTGTCCCGTCGCGCCGTACCTTCAGGCAGAATGCCTTCTACGGGCTGTTAGTTTTTGCCACATCCAGACACATGGGTGTGATAATCCACACTACGAGATCACCCAGTTGCCAGCCGAGACGCAAAGAAACATAGTGCTCTGCAAACTACAACTGCCTCAGAAATTCGAGGATCTTCCCGTCTGAGGTGGAACCAACTTCTTTCTTATGTGCTTCCTTCTAGTATTTATCCGCAGAGACAGGCATTTGAGGTGATATTGGGGCTATCTAGATTCGTGCTCCTTCATAGTAAAATGAGTGACAATTTTTTAAACACTAACTGTTAACTTATGCATCTCTCACTTTAACAAAGAGAGCAAGCATCAAGTTCGGAAGTTTCTACATGTAGCCAGGCATGGTCGTGCACGCCTTTAATCCCAGCACTCGGGAGGCAGAGGCAGGAGGATCGTTGTGAGTTCGAGACCAACCTGGGCTACAAAGTGAGTTCTAGGCCAGCCTGAACTGCATAGTGAGACTCTGTCTCAAAAAATAGGGCCGGGGATTTACCTCTGTGGCCTAAGCGCCTACCTGGCAGGCGTAAGGTTGTGAGTTGATCCCTGGTACCAAAAAAAACCAAAAAACAAAAAACAACAGTTTCCACATGTGACAGTATCTTGTGAAAAGTTAATGTTTGCATTTTGTTGTATTTATTTTCAAAATTAACTTCCTTTTTGGCCAGGGTTATAGCTCTGCTGAGCGTGAGGTCCTGTGTTGGATTCCTGAGGCCAACAAAAAAAAATTATTTTGTGGCAGATAATACTAGATTTCCACTTGCTGGTAATTTAAAGATTACTTTAAATTAGGGCTGGGAGTTTGAGCGCCTGCCTGTCAGGCTCAAGGTTGTGAGTTCGATCTCCAATGCCATTAAAAAAAAAAGATTACTTCAAATTAAAAAGTTACATAGACAAAAGAAAAATCGATATATAAAAATGTTAAGTCAAGCATGGTGGCACATGCCTGTATTGTCAGTACTCTTGGAGGCCAAGGCAGGAAGATAGCAAGTTTGAGCCAGCCTGAGGAATTTAGCAACTTAATGAGACCCTGTCTCAAAATTTTTAAAAAGTACTGGGGATGTCACTGACCTGAGTGATACTTCTCTCATATTCCCTTTTCTTTTCTTTTCTTTTTTTCCTGTACAGGGGATTGAACCTAGCTGTAGGTTCAATTCTCAATACCATTCCCTCCCCTAAAAGGTTAAGTATATAATATTACAAGTGCTAAATAAATGAAAATGACTTTAGTTTGGGGAGCACTTTATCGCTTTCATGTCATTCCCAATTAGACTGAGAAGAGAACAATGATAGGCCAATATTTTTCTAAACATTTATTCTCTACCAGGCACTATGCTAAGCACTCGTATTTGTTCATGCAGAGCTCAAAGCGACTCTGTAAGGTATGTACTCTTGTCCTATTTTAAGAAACTGAAGCTTAAGGCTGGCGTGGTGGTTCAGGCCTTTAGTCCCAGCACTTGGGAGGCTGAGTGTTGTGAGTTCGAGACCGGCTTGGGCTACAACATGAGCAAGGCTGACCTGAACTACATAGTGCGACCCTGCCTCAAAAAACTAGGGCTGGGATTTGGGCTCAACAGCTTAAGCACCTGACTGGCAGGTGTGAGGCTGTGAGTTCGATCCCTGGTGCCGCAAAAAAAAAAAAAAAAAAAAGAGAGAAACTGAAGCTTAAAGAGGCTCACACATGGTGACATTTAGCACTTCCTGAGCCTCGGGCTCCTTACACTGTACCAGTGTGGCCGCTTTGATAAGTGTGTGAGGTTTGTATAAGTTTCAGAACTGACTACAGCCAGCCCCTAGGATCTAACCTTAACAAATCAGTTTACCCCAAGAATGAATCCAATGGACAGATGCGAAGCAGAATGTGCCCTACTTGATGCCTGTGAATACTTACATTTTTAATATGTCCGCAGTACTTAGCTAGGTCATCGTATGCCCATGTTTACAGTTGAAGAAAAGGAAGCTTGGAGGTTGTCTTCCCAAAGTAACCAGAGTAATAAAATGTTGTGCAATGCATACTTGACTCCAGAGTGACTTCACTGATCTACTATCATGATTCTTCTCTTCTTTTTTTTTTTTTTTTTCCTATACCCAGGATGGAACCTAGGGCTTCACATGTGCTAGGCAAGTGCTCTAACACTGAGCTATGTCTCCTCCCATTTTGAGGCAAGGTCTTACTAAGTTGCCCAGGCTGGCCTCAAAACTTGTAATCTTACTGCCTTAGCTTCCCAAGTATTCGAAATTATAGGCATGTGCCACGTCACCAGGTTTATTATTCTTATCATGATTCCTGCTATTATACATTCTCTGCCACAATTTTCTGGGCTGCTTTACCATGTATTTTAGAGTAATAGTTCCAAGTGCTATCAAACATACAGCTCTTTGCCAACCCTAAAATGTAGCTGATGCAATCTACGTACAGGATTTTTTTTTTTTTTTGCAACAGGGCCTCACTGTGTAGCTCAGACTGGCTTTGAACTACATAGTCCAGGGTGGCCTTGAACTTGCAATGATCCTTCTGCCTCAGTCTTTCAGATGCTAGGATTACAGGCATGTCCCACTATACCTGGTTAAGAGCTTTTTAAAAAGCAGGACTACGGATATAGTTCAGAGGCATAAGCGCCTGCCTGGCACATGCAAGGTCCTAAATTCGATTCCCAGTACAAAAAATAAAATAGAACCACAGAACTCTAATGCAATAACCAAGAGAAATAAAGTAATTTATAATAAGATAAATTAATTGTACTTTATAAATGCTTATGTACAGCTGTCCTACAAGGTGTGATATAGAAGCCATATGCGTTCACCTGTCTGTAAAATCACCATAATTGGGACTGGTCAATTGTAGGCTAAAACAGATAAGTATCACAGAAGTCAGTACTTTACTGTCTCTGTGATTTTCTTTGTTTTTCGGTTTGATTGTTTGCTTTGGGTTGTGTGTGTGTGCGTGCATGCGTGTGTGTGTCTGGCTATGTAGTTCATGCTGGCCTTTTCTTAAATGGCAGGCTACTCTTCATAAATTCAACAAAACAAAGAACAATTTTTCCTTGTAATTACTTTGGGTTGCATGACCTAGAAACTTACTGAATATAGAAAGTGTGCCCCTGCCACCACCAAAGCAAATGGAATTAGGTTCAAGGCTTAGATAATTAAGAAATTTGGTGAGATATTAAAAAATGGTTTGTGACAAGGGATAGTTCATCATAATTCAGTATTTGAAACTCACCAACATTGAAGGATACTTAAACATGTTATTACTCCTAACAAATGGCAGTGTACATGCTTTCCCCTCTATTCCATCTTTTTTGTTTTTTTGTTTTTTTGTTTTTGTTTTTTTTGTATCAAGGATTGAACTCACAACCTCACGCCTGCCAGGCAGGTGCTTAGGCCACTGAGGTAAATCCCCAGCCCTATATTTTGAGACAGGGTCTCACTATGCAGTTCAGGCTGGTCTTGAACTCACTTTGTAGCCCAGGCTGGTCTCGAACTCACAACGATCCTCCTGCCTCTGCCTCCCAAGTGCTGGGATTAAAGGCGTGCACCCACCATGCCTGGCTTCTATTCCATCATTTTAACAATCACAAAGTTTCCCCACCTTCCCACAACACCCCCCAGGACAGTGCCCCCATGGAGAATCACTGTTCCTGGACCCATGCCCCTGGTCAGATCTGCTCTCTCTCCTACCTGTAAGGGGTAGGATCGTGCCTGGTCTGGCAGGGTTTGACTCTGTCCCCCACAGTCATCATTGAACTTGTGTAGGATGCTACATGTTCTGAAGCAGCCCAAGGCCAAGGCAGAATAGGCACTTTTTAGTTGTGGAACGTTTCTCTAAACACAGTATAGATTTGGCTTTAGCTTGAATGAGCACAAAATGGAACATTTGGTTCCTTAAATTATTAAGCTTGTACTGCTTCAAAACTTAACTAAAATTATTCTAAAATGTAGTAAGCTAAAAATGAAATACTGAGTAAAATAATTAGACTTTTAAAAAATCACAAATTCTTTTTTGGGGGACCTGGGAATTGAGACCAGGACCTCGGGCATGCGTGACAAACGTCCTACACTGATGGATCCCCAGTTCTGCAGATTTATAAGCCCAGGGAGCTCCAGTTTGAGAAGTCCTAACTTTAAAAACTGATGTTTTAGTCTAAGAAAATGTCTTTTGGCTGCAGATTACTTAAGATTTATCTTTATAACCAGTACAAAGACTTTTTTATTTTTTTAGTTATCCACAGAAACGAAAACAAAATTTTAAAATTTGATAGAATTTGTAGAACTTGGAGAATATAAATATGTTATTATCTTAATAAATTGAGCATTTAGAATGTACAGTGTAATTCATGCTTGCCCTGATGCCTCAGGTCACAATTCTCAACCCCAATTCTATAAAACTGCTCAGTAGTATAAAATATAAGACATGTAGTTTAATATCTGTTGATCACAGCCCCTGGGAAAGCCTGAATTGTACTACAGTGAACGAGTTCATAGGAATGACCAACTTTGTGCCCTTCATTTTGCCCTAGACAAAATGGGGCACAACTGGCACATGCTGTAATCTTAGCTATTCAGGAGGCTGAAGCAGGAAGACTGCAAGGTAAGTCCAACCTGGGCAAACTAGCAAGATCCTATCTCAGAAAAGAAAAAGAGTTGAACATGGAGCTCAGTGGTAGAGTGCTTGACAATATGTGTGAGACCCCAGCACCATGAAAAGAAAAAAGATCTAAGAGCCTACTCAGAAAATTTCAGTCCAAGTGGTGAAACACACAAAGAGGAAGTAATAGATCCCATTGACCAAGTGCTTAGGATGTTTTACATGTAGTAGTAACTGCTTTCAATGAGATAATACATGTGAAGGACTTACTTTAAAACCCTTCACTAGTTTGTTTTCCCTCATACAATACTGTTGGAAGCCAGAGATGATAGCACATGTCTGTAATTCCAGGACTGTAATCCCAGGCTGAGATTGGAAGATCACAAATTCAAGCTCAGCCTGGGCCATTTAGGGATTTAGCAAGGCCCTGCTTCAAAATAACAATTGAAAAAGGGGCTGAGGATATAGTTCAGTGCAAAAGCCCTGGGTTCAGAGATAGGTGCGATTGCACACACCTGTGATCCTAACACTCAAGAAGCTGAAGCAGGAGGATGGCAAGTTCCCAGCCAACCTAAACTACATAGTGATAAAAAAACAACAGCATGCCAGGTATGGTCGCACAGGCCCATAATCCCAGCACTGGGGAGGCTGAGGCAGGAGGATTGCCAAATTCAAAGCCAGCCTGGACTGCATAGTGAGACCCTGTCTCAAAAGAACAACAACAACAACAAAGACCAGAGTACAGTGGGCTTCTGATGGCCTTGCATAGAATGGCTCTTGTGCACTTCTTCAGCCTTGTTTTCAGTAGTTCTCTTTCTTCTCATCGTGTGGCCTTTTCTTGGGCCCAGAGAGAGAGAGCATTTCTTCTGCTGCGAAGTATGTTCTTGACATTACCCCCAGCATTTTGGCAAGGTAATTCCCAGCCCTTCTTCAAATTCCAACTTAATACTACATCCTCAGCAGTTTTCTTTCAGTTCCTGACTTCCCAGAATGGGTCAGCTCCCTGTGTTAGACATGTTAACACCCTTCATCCCTCTTTCTAGGACATACGTAACTGCTGGGTTTCACTTTGTTTTTTTGGTTTATTTTATTTTATTGTATTTTTTTTTTTTTTTTTTTTTTTTTTTTTTTTTTTTTTTTTTTTTTTTTTTTTTTTTTTTTTTTTGAGTTTCACTTTGGTTTTTTTTTGTTTTGTTTTATTTTGTTTTGTTTTGTTTTTTTGTGGCACCGGGGATCGAGCTCATAACCTCGCGCCTGCCTGACAGGCGCGTAAGCCGCTGAGCCAAACTCCCAGCGCTGGTTTTTTGAGGCAGGGTCGCACTGTGTAGCTCAGGCCGGCCTTGCGCTTGCGTTGTAGCCCAAGCCGGCCTCGAACTCACAACGCTCCGCCTACCTCAGCCTCCCGAGTGCTGGGATTAAAGGCGTGCGCCACCACGCCCGGCTTTGAGTTTCACTTTGATTCCTGTGGTCATTTCATTTCTTTCTGTTCCACTAGACTTTAGCAGTCATGCTATATTTGCATGTTGATCATTGTTACAGCTCCTTATGTAGCACCTGGCACTGAGGAGATTGAGAACTACTTGTCCAATGAAAGTGTTAGTCTCTTACGGCACAGAGTGGGTGTGACAGTGTAGGGGATCTGAGTGATTCCCCAAGATAGCTAATAAGTGGCAGAGACAGAATGGGAGCCCATCTGTCTAGCTTACATTTTTACTGATTCCACATTCAGTATTTCTTAAACTTTCAGTGGTGAAAACTAGTTTTGAGACTTGTTTTGTGATTTTCAATCTGCTGCAGGCTAATGCTTTTGTAAAAAACATTTTGATCACAAACTTGGAATGTTGTGAGGAGGTCAGTTTATCCTGAAAGTCTCTAAACCATTGTTCTTAGCGTCTGTATTTATCTTGTCGCAGAGCAGCAGTGGAACATAGACCACTCTTGGGTTAGGTCAGCTCCCAGGGAGCAGCCACCTTGCGGGTCACCTCTAGGCAAGAAGAGGGAAACGGCAGAGGCCACAGGGCCTGCACAGGAAGACCTGTGTGGAAAAGAGGGTGTCTGAGGAAGGTGGAGTTGGCAGAGAGGGGGCTGGAGCCACCCAAGCTGAGGAGAAGCTGGAACGTGGGGTGGCATGGAACCTCAGGAGGGGAGAGAGGCAAAACGTGTACATGTTCCTCAGTTTGGGTTGGCTTACTGCTTTTCACTTCACAAGCTTGCCATTAATTAAGGACTTTTTCTTCTTCCTTTAAACAACTTTTGAAAACACAGAAATTATATTCTGATCTCTGTTTTGTTTAGTATTTGTGTCTTAGTGGTACCCACTTAGTATATTACAGAATGTTATCTGTAGTGATCAGCTTGTGCTCACTTCAGCAGTACGGATACTAAAATTGTAACAATACAGAGAAGATTAGCATGGCCCCTGCTAAAGGCTGCCACGCAAATTCGTGAAGTGTCCCTTGTTTAAAAACAAAATGATCGGCTTGCCCTAAGATTACTGAATGATTTCACTTCTTAGGTCCTCAGCTTTCCCTTCCTGCCCCCAAGTCTTCTGCGCAGTATCCAACTGCTACTCTGCACTCAGAAAAAGTTTCTTCTTAGCACATTATAAAGTAAGAAAACTTATACCTTCCTCAGAAATACTTATTTAGAACCAGTTATTTCTGAAGGCTACTTTTTCTGGAAATCTCGATGTTAAGTTAAATATGTTGGTTTTTAAGATATGTGAATGTTGGAAAGTTTCCACACAGTCGTTGCCAAGTAGGTCCTCTCTTGTGTTTTAATAGATCTTCTACTTTATTCTCTCATTTCGTTCTAGTGTTTCACTTTTTAAAAATTGTATTATCTTGGTTATATTTTTCAGTCAAGTCTTAATTCGAAGCAGAGTCCTCCGGGAAAATGGAAAATACATTCCCAAACAGGTACTCATTTACAGTATCTTTTATTAAAAAGCTCTGCCTTTCACTGTTAAGCAGTAGATAGCTGAATGTTTCCTAAGAGGACTTCTTCAGGAGAGCTGGAGGTTGGCAACTTGGTAATGAAGTTGTGGCCTCATCATTGCTGTCATTGTGACCTTACCCTTCTTAGGAAATTGTTTTTAAATCTAACTCAGCTAAAGTGTCACGTCAGCTGCCAACTAGGCCGTCAGCTCTGAATGTCACCTCCTATTCCAAGGACTTTCTGACCTGCTCTCTGGGGAATTGTTGGATGATTTGCTATGTCACAGTTCTTGGACTTAAAAGCCTTTTTTTTTTCCACTAGTCATTTTTGACACGGAAATATTACTTCAACAACCCAGAGGATGGATTTTTCAAAAAAACTAAAAGGAAAGTAGTGCCACCTTCTCCTATGACTGGTACGTTCATTCCCATCGCTCACCTTTGAAAAAGATTTTTAACCTAGGTTGTTGGTTGGGGAGGGACAAAAGTTATAGATTCCTAAATATTAAATTATAGAGCACAAGGGCCGGGAGTTTGGCTCAGCGGCTTAAGCACCTGCCTGGCAGGTACGAGATTGTGAGTTCGATCCCTGGTGCCACAAAATAAATAAATACATGCATACATGCATACATACATACATAAATTATAGGGAATAATATGCAAGGGGTCTTAGAAAATACCTAATATGGGGATCTATGAAACCCCAGTTCTCTTTTTCTTTTCTTTTCTTTTTTTTTTTTCTTTGTTTGTTTCTTTTTGTTTTTGGTACTGGGAATGGAACTCAGGACCTCGCACTTCCCACACAGGCACTGTGCTGCTGAGCTGTACCCCCAAATCCCCTCCTTTTTTTGTTTTTTGTGTTTTGTAGTTCTCTTTTTCAAATAAGTCTTCTGAGCCTCTAGTGTAGAAAGTGGGTTTCAAAAGTGCTCTCAGCTGATGGAATGAGAGAAGGCCGGGCCCTCATCCCTGGGTCTCCGTGCTGTTCCTCGGGGTAGAGCTGGAAGTTTTCCCCCGCCCACTGCTGCTTGTGGAGACAGGTGCGCGCATGCACACACACATACACACACACACACACACCCCTTCCCACTTGAGAAAGACAGAGCTCTGGAACTCTTAGGCCAACCAGGTCCTTGCAGTCATGACTCTTGGTCCCTACAGTTTCTGCTCTGACAGATTTCTGACTTCCACTCATCCCTATCTTGTGAAAAATGCAACACGTTTAAAACAAAATAAGTTTTTCATTTTAGCACTTACTTCTTCTGCTCTTTAAACCCATATAGAATGTACTAGAGTTGAGATTTTTTGATTTTTTTTTTTCTTTTTTTGTGGCACCGGTGATCGCCTCACAACCTCACGCCTGCCAGGCAGGCACTTAAGCCACTGAGCCAAACTCCCGGCCCTAGCTTTTTGAGATAGGGTTGCACTATGCAGCTCAGGCTGGCCTCGAACTCACAACATTCCTCCTACCTCAGCCTCCCGAGCGCTGGGATTAAAGTCATGCATCACCACGCCCGGCTGAGTTGAGAAAATTTAGGAGAAGCTGAGTGTGGTGGCACATGCCTGTAATCCCAGCACTTGAGAGGCTGAGGCAGGAGGATCACTGCATTTTGAGGCCAACTTGGTCTCCAAAGTGAGTTCAAAGCCAGTCTGAACTACATAGTAAAAACCTATCTCAAAAAGATAAAAAAGAAAAAGAAAACTTAGAGAAAAAAATCAATAATTACATGAAAAGATACTTGACTTTACTAATCTATGGAATACAGATAGAAACAAGATGTCTTTTTTAGACCTCTATATTGAAAGTTATAGTACTCTGAAAAAAGAGATTGAAGAGGATATTAGAAAATGGAGAGATATCCTGTGCTGTTGGGTAGGAAGAAGCAATATAGTGAAAATGGCCATACTTCCAAAACTGTTACACAAATCCAGTGCAATCCCAATCAAAATACCATTAACATATCTCATAGAATTAGAGAAAACAATCCTAAAATTCATCTGGAACCAGAAGAGACCTAGAATAGCAAAGGTGATCCTGGGCAACAAAGACAAGATAGGGGCATCACAGTCCCTGACTTGAAATTATATATAAAGCTACTGGCAAAAAAACAGACCTGAAGATTAATGGACTAGATTAGAAGATGCAAAAACAATTGCAGACACACTAAGCTACCTTTGACAAAGGTGCCAAACACATTGACTGGAAGAAAGATAGCCTCTTTAATAAATGGTGTTGGAAAAATTGGCTTTCCATGTGCCAATTAAAACTGGACCCATAGCCGGGGATTTAGCTCAGTGGCCTAAGTGCCTGCCTGGCAAGCACGAGGTTGTGAGTTTGATCCTTGGTGCCCCCCGCCCAAAAAAAAACTGGGCCCATATTTTTCACCATGTACTAAGCTAAAATCTGAATGAATTAAAGATCTCAATGTTGAAATGGAAACATTAGGTTTGCTGGAAGGTAGAGTAGGTAAAACTCTTGAAGATACTGGTATAGGCAAAGACTTTATGAATAAAAGCCAGATTGTACAGGACCTAGCACAAAGGATCAACAAATGGGATCTCATCCTATTGAAAAGCTTTTGCACAGCAAGAGAAACCATCAACAGCATGAAGAGACAACCCACAATGTGGGAAAAAAATGTTTGCCAGCTATCCCTCAGACAAAGGATTACTATCGAGAACTTATAAAGAACTCAGAAACATCAGTCCTCCCAGATTTAAAGACCCAAACCAAACTGGGCATGGTGGCACGTGCTTTTAAACCCAGCACTCGGGAGGCTGAGGTAGGAGGAGCGTTGCGAGTTCGAGGCCGGCTTGTGCTACAGCGCGAGCGCAAGGCCAACCTGAGCTACATAGTGCAACCCTGCCTCAAAAAACTAGGGCCAGGAGTTTGGCTCAGTGGCGTAAGCGCCTGCCTGGTAGGCACAAGGTTATGAGTTCAATCCATGGTTCCACAATAAATAAATAAATAAATAATAAAGACCCAATCCAAAAATGGGCATCTGAGTTGAACACACACTTCTTAGATGAAGAGGTACAAACTGTAAATATGTGAAAAAATGTTCAATATCACTGGTCATTCGAGAGATGCAAATTAAAACAACACTGAGATTCCACCTCATCCCAGAAGGAATGGTTAGTATTAAGAAGTCAGCCAGTAACAAATGCTGGAGGGGCTATAGGGAAAAAGGAACTCTTCTCCACTGTTGGTAGGAATGCAGGCCGGTACAACCACTGTGGAAGTCATTGTGGAGATTCCTCAAAATGCTAGGATTGGAGGTACCATTTGACCCAGCTAGTCCCCTTCTGGTTATCTTCCCAAAAGAATT
>RJWM01039655.1:0-15948 GCA_004363535.1 Dasyprocta punctata
CTAAGTACTTGGCGGTGGTCGCCCCGCGCTCACAGCCTGTTTCCATCGCCGTTTTCTCCGGTGACTTGAAAGCGTGCTCACAGCCACCAGACCACACTGAGGGAAAGCACAAGTGTTCTGCAAACCCAGCACACAGGGCAGAGAGGGCGAAGCCGCGACTCACTCTGATGATCTCCACCGTCCTGGGCTCCGTGTCCGTGCCTGTGGACACAGAGGCAGTCGTCAGCCGCTGCGGCTCCGGGAGCCAGCCTGCCTCATCCTCAGGCCTGTCATGGAGGCTATGCATGGGCTGTGACCCAGAGCTCGGAGGGCCAGTGGTTAGCGCTTCCTGTTCTGTCTCCGCCCCGATCGAAGCGACCCTCTACCCAGCAAGAGGCTCTGAGGGACCAACCCGGCCTCCTCTCTGGACATTTGGCTTCTGACGGCCTCCAGTGCCCCCTCGCTCCCTGCTCTGTCCCCCAGTGCTGGACAGGGCCCAGCTAGCCCAAGGCAGTCCTGCCGAGCGCCCCATCCACAGTACGGCCTCTGGAGGGTCCTGTGGCCTGTGGCAGGTGTCCTTCCCTCCCGAGCAGGCCTCCCAGAACCCCGCTGAGCTTGGAGGGCCAAACGCAAAGGCTTAAAGCCATCGGGGGGAAAGGACAGCGTGTTTTGAAAACGTGAGCGTTTCCAAACTGGCTGACAGCATGCTTGGCTGGCCATGGCTGGTACCTAGGCTCCTCTGTGGGGGATCCGCGGCTCTTCGGGCTCCGACCAGGTTCTGCAGGCCAGCGAGGACTGGGGCCAAGGCGGGTGGGCAGCTGCCTCGTGCGCCACGTGGGTCCTCCTGGAAGGCAGAGCCCGCGTTCAGTGTGTGCAGACCGCGTGGGCCCCAGAACCACCCTGTCATTAGGGTGCCAGATGCGGGGGCCCTGATCACCTCGCAGAAGGTGCTGAGGAGGGCAAGGAGGAAACCCAGCGGCCTCAGCCCTCACAAGGGACAAGGACTACAAGGGACTGTGTGTCCCTCCCTGCCGGCCCCGTGGCGCTGGCTATCGGCACTGCCTGGGCACCCATGCTAGCTGGCGGCCAGCTGGCTAAGACAAAGCGCAAAAACCTCAGCTGACTGCAACCTGAGCCTCGGTCGTAGGAGGACACAGCAAACATCAGGGGGAAAGGCTTATTTTAGGGATGTGTGGTGTTAGTAATAATTTAATCCAAGCTTCTCTACCTCTATGACTTGACCTCTGTATTGGTTTGACCCTGTGCCCCACCAAGGCCTCATGGAATATTGGATGGGGCCGAATCTGGCCTTTGTGATTGGTTTGTTGTCCAGTGCTGGGATTGGTGATGTGAGTGCTGCACCCGCCTGGGGTGGAGCCGATATACAGGGCAAGGCCGAGAGGAAGGCTGCTCTCTCTCTTGCTCTCTCTCTCTGTATCACTGGTTTGCCTTGCTGTTTGCAGCCACCATGAACGGCTGCCCTGCCACACCATGCTGCCTTGGAGCCAACTGAGTATGGACTGAAACCCTTGAGAACTGTAAGAAATAAACCCTTTCTTCTCTAATTTTGGGTGTCAGGTATTCTGTCTTGGCCATGAGTGAAAAGTAACTGTGACAACCTCTCATCATTTAAATAAATATTTGAGGTCTACCGTGGGTATTTGTTTGTAATGAGTGGTTACTGACAATGATTCCGTGCACAGCGGAAGTTCTAACACAGTGTCACCAATAACGAGTATTTTCTTTTACCAGATTATCAAGGTTATGTCTGCTTTTGAATTTCAACCTCAGTCTAAGTTCACTCTTACTATTTTATGTTTTAATTTAATCCATTTCTTTAACTCTATGCTGCAAATCGTTTAATATTTTAATATTCCTTAAAACTTCACTAATCTTGTGTTTCTTTTTTGTGGCGCTGGAGATCGAGCTCAGGGCACCGCACAGGCTCAGTGAGGGTTCTACCGTGGAGCTCCACCCCAGCTGGGAAAGTTCCAGACACGCAGCGCAGGCGAGGGAACTGCCCAGACCCAGCCGTACCATCCGGACTCCACAGTGAAGCGTGGCTGTGTTTTCTGTATCACATGTCCTCTATTCATCAATCAGTTCATCTGTTCTTTAAAAATTCATTTTGATGAAAATTATAGCTGTCAGAGCACTTCAGGGGGGATACATACATTTGAAAGTGTTTTAATATTTTCCTGAGAGGAAATGGTCTTTAAATGGTGTTATAAAAGCTACTCAGATGCCAGGTATGGTGATGCACACCTGTAATCCTAGCACTCGGGAGGCTGAGGCAGGAGGATCGTTGTGAGTTTGAGACCAGTCTGGGCTACAAAGTGCGCTCAAGGCCGGCCTGGACTGCACAGGGAGACCTTTCTGCAGAACTAAGTCCTAGTTGATGACAGCAGTTGCTGAGTTAATAATGCATCCTTAGTGGCTATCTTTCTTCTCAGTATTAGTCTCTCTCTCTCTCTCACACACACACACACACACACCCCTCAATTGATGGTTTTCTGTCACAAAGAAAAAAAAAAGCTACTCTGAGCTGAGGGAGCTCAGCAGACCGGAACCACGGCCTAGAAGGTTCTCGCACGCGGCCTGGCTGCGCTCGGCAGGCAGGTTCCTGTCCCCGCCAGGCCGCGCTGCTCCCGGTTGGTGGCCAAAGCCCATGAAAGGAGACCCGGAGGCCCAGAGCCGGGCGTTCTGCCCCAGCGAGTGGCTCTGTGGTCCAGGTAGTGAGTCATGCTCATCCTCAGCCCCCATGGGCAGTCTCCACCTCCGCCTCACTGGGCTGGAAGGAATCCGCCATGCGCGGGGATGGAGCCCTGCCTTCCCGTCGCGGTTACGGTGGCGGCCGTCTCCTCGCAGCCTCGCAAGGCCGACGCACCTGGTGTCAGCCGCGGACTGAGCGCAGGCTGGGGGGAGATGCGCCCAGTTCTTCACACCCTCGGGAGTGGACACCCCGCGCCGGAGGGCAGGGCTGGCTCGGCACCGCTCCGTCCGCTCCTGGACGGCCCTGCTGGCCCCGTGCACCCGCGGCAGCATCACCCAGGCCGCCCCGCCGCAGCTGTCACCCAGACCCTGCTCTTGGTCACCTCCCTCTGTCTGCAGCAAGCTCACGGGGGCCTCTGCGGTGGCCGTCATGGTGGCCTGAAGAGCAGGCTCCTGTCCGGGACGGCCCTTTGGGCCCCTGAGGCTCAGCGAAGTCGGGGGCCAGGCTCCACCTGCCTGGGACCCCACCGGCCGACCCCTCCTCGAGGTGTGTGGTGGCACTGTGGCTGGGCAGGTACCTCTGACACCCGACACGGGCTCAGAAACAAACGGGACGAGGAGGAAGGGAGGCTCCTCAGTCACCTGACTGGGCCTGGCGGCTCAGAGGTGGCCGAGACTTTTGGGGCACCTGGTGCCGCCAGCTCTGAGCATTATGGGACAGGAGCCTCAGACAGGTAGAAACCAAAAGTCACATTTTTAACCCCTAAACAGAGGCCTGTGCACACCCAACCCACTCAGAGTTGGGTTCACACGTGCTCCTACAGTTGCCTCGGGGACCGCACTGTCTGAGCAGTGTCCAGGCCACCTCGATGATGTCAGCCACAGAGCCGCAGGTCTGTGCCGGGTGTTCACTGTTTATAAAAAAGTGGCACCAAACTGGGCGCGGTGGTGCACGCCTGTAATCCCAGCACCACTTGGGAGGCTGAGGCAGGAGGATCATGGTGAGTTTGAGACCAGCCTGGGCTACAAAGTGAGCTCACAGCCAGCCTGAAATGCATACGGAGACCCTGTCTCAAAAAGACAACACAACAAAGTAAAACAAAACAAAACGGTGGCACTTACATCAGCCTTCGCGTAAACACAAGATGTCTGCTCACCCCCACAATGTCACCCCCAAGGCTCCCTCCCACGGGAGACCCGGCGTCCCCTGGGAGGAGCGGCCCGAGTCAGCTGCCTGGCCCGCTGCGCCCCTGAGGGCCGGGTCACCCCCACGTGTCGCCTCTCAGACCAATGCGACTGCGCGTGTGGCAGAGCTCACGGGGTCCAGGAGACACAGGTGACAAAGGAGAGAAGAACCGGGGCTCAGTGCGGGGCTCCCCCACGTTCACTTTTATTTCACACAGGCGGCACCCGCGGGGCCCCTTCTCTACACGGACAGCCCAGGGGCGTGGGGCGGGGAGGGGGCGCCGCCCACAACCTGGCTGCGCCTCGCCGTCTTCCTCGCGGAGGTCCAGGCGCCCGCGCGGAGCCTCCCGATCTCCAGCTGCACCGGGCCCTGCGCACACTGCGGAGACAAGAGACCAGGGAGAGGGCGGCGCTCGCTGCTGCCAGCTTGGACGGACAGACAGACACGCCGCCCACGGGAGGCCCGAGCTGCGGCGCACTGGGTGGGCTCAGGCCCGCTGCCCTCCCGCAGGCGCAGTCGTGAGCGGGAATCAGGAAGGAAGCCAGAGGCTGGGGCCGGGACGTGGGCCGCGGAGGGGCCGGCCGCGCGAGCTCCCCCGGGTCGGCAGAGCGGTGAAGGCCGCGAAGCCCCGACCTCCGCGTGCGACGCCAGAGCCAGGCCGGCTGCCGCTGGGTGGGGCGGAGCGGCCCTGCGGCTTCCCAGGCCAGGCCGCCTTGGCCGTGAGCTTGGCGGGACGAAGCCAGCCGGGGCTGGAGGGCGCGCCCGGCTCCTCCTCGGGCCGGACTCACCTTCAGGATGGCGGCCACCGTCTCCTGAGAGGCGCCGCGCACGTCCTCCCCGTTCACGGCCAGGATCCGGTCGCCCTGCGTCAGCCTCCCGTCCAGCTCGGCGGCTCCGCCCTTCACCACGGCGGAGACGAACACGCCACTCCCGGTCCTGCGGGCGCGCAGACCTGAGCGCCGTCCCTCCGAAGCCCCTCCCTCTCCCCAGGTCTCCTCCTTAAAGTCTGACTGCGCTCACTCTTCACTCGGTGGGTAAGTCTGCCTGGAGTTCGTGCGGTCAGGAAGCCGTGCCTGGCCCCCGAGTCCGTTCCCCTGGGCGACCAAGTTACCTGTCCCTGGGGCTCGAGCAGAGGACACCGGGCACCGCCCACAGTGTGCCGGTGCGTGTGCCTGGGCTCGCACCCCACAGACGCCACTTTCTCCTCAGCTTGGTTTTCACTCAGTGGATCTCAGAGATTAATCTTTTTTTTTTTTCCTGGTACTGGGAATTGAACTCACAACCTTATACTCGCCAGGCAGGCATTTGTGCTGCTGAGCTAAATCCCCCGCCCTAATCTTTTAGCTTTGCTTTGTTTTGTTTTCAGGCTGAGCGAGCTATCCCAAGCTACCCCAATCAGCAGCTGCAGCCTCCTCCTTTTTATGGCTGCATACTATTCTATGGCTTCCACTTATTCGTAACCCACTGATGGGTGTGCAGGTTATTTCCACTTTTTGGTTACTGTGAACAATGGCCAATCAGTATCTGCAAGCATATCTTTAAGTTGACTTCCAAGTCACAGAACCCGTCACTGAGTGGGACTGTGTGAGCTATTTGAGCTGTGGCGTCTGAGAGCCTCCCCCAGCGTCGTGGTCTCAAGTGTGCCCAGTGTCTCGTGAATGCTGCAGGTTAATCTTCCTGTGTGGGCGAGTGTGGCGCCTCCATGGAGCTACCGGTTCTGGGATAGCTTTCTCCAAAGAAAACTCCCGCCCGGAGAGGCCTCGTGTGCCCCTCGGCTGCGCACAGACACAGCTCCACGCGCTGTGCACAGAGGGGCACTCCCAGCCTCGCCTGGGAGCGGAGGCCTGAGCTTGGCCCGCCAGCCCTGAGCCCAGCGCCGGTGACGCTCTGGAAGAAGCTGCTGGGCTGGCCACGCCCCCGTGACCCACGCCCTGCTCCTGCTCCCTGGGACCAGGTGGCATCCTTACCGCTTCCCCACGATGCTCAGGCCCAGCCCGCGGCCGGCCTTCTTGTGCAGGTCCACAGAGAAGACCTCCAGGCTGTCCTCGTCCCTGTACTGGGCCTCGTCCCGAAATACAACCAGCCGCACCCTGGCTGGCGTCTGCCGCAGGGCCGCGATGGCCTCCTCGTGGCTGCAGCCACGCAGGTCCACGCCGTTCACCTGTAAGACGGGCGTGCTGAGAGGGTGGCAGGCAGCCTGAGCCCCTGGACAGCGCCCCAGCCCCGGCACTGACTCAGGCGCGCACACAGGCCTTGAACTCAAAGCAGCAATCCTCCTGCCTCGGCCTCCTGAATGCTGGGACTGCGGGCACACATCGCCATGCCTGGCAACTTTTTAATTTAAACAGTCACCATGTTTAGATCACCTCTCATTGATCAAATACTTATGGCAATTTCTGCAAAGTGAAAACATAACGCTGTGTCCTCATCCACCTTATCAGGTCTGGCACTGCATGGCTTCCGGCTCCTCCCCAAAGTCAGAGTGACCAGGAGAGGGAAGCGTTGTGAATCGATTCAGGACATCGAGGCAGCCGGGACAGCGCAGCTGAAGGCCCTCGGGAGCGAGCACTGCAGAGCTGCTGCGGGAAGTGGCCGGCACGATGGGTGTGTGGGAGGCGAGGGGGCGGTGAGGGGTTCATGCTGCTGTGTCCCTTACTGTGATAAAACATTTTAGATGTGAGCGTGCAGGGGGTTTGTGACTGCCCCTCGCACACCAGCCTCTGGAACAGACTCTTCTCACCACCAACTGCAGAGGAGCAAACTGAGGCACGAGCAGGTGAAGGGACCCGACCCAGGTCGCATGGCCAGCAGGCCGCGTCCGCCTCTGGGCAGGGCCCCACAGTCCGTTCTCCCCGGGCTCCGTCTGCCCCGGGAGCGCCAGGCACCCATGGGGGTCAGAGACACAGGGCGGGAAGCAGGCGGGGTCAGCTCGGCCCCCAGCCATGGCCTGACCGTCTTGCAGGGGCTGCGTCACGGGCCCAGGGCTTCAGCAACAGCCGCCCCGGGACAGGACCTGCCGTGCTCCCACCGAGGCGAGGACCAGCACCGAGGCTCCACCCGGCACACCAGGCTTGGAGCATGGCACGGGTGCCTCTGAGACTCACAGGACCCCAGGGCAGTGGCTGGCCACGCCGCGCTCCTCGGTCACCGAGCCCATCCCTGGGTCCACAGGCAGAAGGCGGCAAGCGCGGCCAGGGGCTCCCTGGCGCCGGTCACTGCCCTGCACGTCCCTGTGACGGAAGCGCGGTGGTTCCACTGACCCGGCCGGAGCAGCTCCCTCCAGGCCCAGAGCAGAGGCAGGTGAGTCACGCGGTGGGGGGACACGGCGTGTGTCACAGAGGACGCTGCCCCAGGGCGGCAGGGAGCACAGGGACGCGGGGAGGGCAGCGGCCACAGCGCCAGGCCACCCCGCTTCTCCCTGGCCTCCGACTCTGATCACCGGGCCATGTAGGGACCCCGGGGATCAAGGCGCATTTACATCAGTGCCGTCTTTAATGTTAAATGGCCCCTTTAAAAAGCCACGTTTAATACAAGTTGATTAGAAAGCCCTGGGAGGGGAGATAGAAAACCCAAAGGCCGCGCTCCTGGCCTCGGGAGGCCGCACTGAGCGGTAAGCAGCTGGCTGCCTCCCAGAGCCCGGCGCCTTCCCGACCTCGCACTCCTGCCCGTGCCGGGCCGGCCGAGGTCCCAGACAGCCCCGTCACCGCCTGGGTCCCGTCTGCAGCCAGGGCCACTCCCTTAGGATTTCCTGTCTAGGATTTCTGCTCTCGCCCTGGGGGCCGGGAGGAGCCGCCACAGGGAAGGAAACCCGTGAGGTCCCGAGCTACGGCACGCGCGCGTGTCAGACCACCGCCTGCCTCGGCTTCCCGTCCTGGCCCCTGGCGTCCACGCTGCCTGGCTTGGCACCTTCAAAGGCTTTAATGGTTCTGCCAAATGGTTCAGTTTTTCAAAACATTTGCAGCGTTTGGTATCAAAGCCAGGGCTCCACAGAGCCACGCCCCAGCCCACACAGCACACCTGCTCCTGCAGCCACAAACCCCCGAGGGGGAGTCGCACGCGTGCACCGCGTCCATCACACTGACCGCTAGGACCTCCACTCACACAAAGGCTTTGTCGGATTAAGAAAGTACTATTTAGGCTGCCACGAATATCTAAAAAACCAGAGTGCACGTTTATAAACACATGTCAGTGTTTTTAGGAGGGAATTTAGTAAGGTATTACGGAGACGCAATATTATACAATCCCAACAGAGAATTGTACAGCTCTAGACAGAACTATAAGCTGTAATAATTTACAACAATTACTGAAGTTTGAGGCGGGCATGGTGGCTGAGACCTGTCATTCTAGTACTCAGGAGGCTGAGGCAGGAGGATTGCCTCAAGTTTGAGGCCCGTCTGGATTACATAGTGAGTTTCAGCCTAGCTTGAGCTACATAGGGAGATCCTGTCTCAAAAAACAAAACAAAATAAAACAGACGAAAACAACCCAAAATACCCCCAAGCAAGTCAATTACAAAAGTTTTCACAGATTTAGACTGATAATCTGTCATGATTTTAAACCAGTAAGCTGTTCAGTTTCACTAAGGAAAAGGAAGCACCGTGGGGTGCACATTTTGTTAAGTGGGAGAGAAACCAGAGAGGGTCCGTGCTGCGTGGACGACAGCGCCCTGACCTCGTGGATCCGTGGGTAAAGAATAAAGCTCGAGTCACACACCTCCAAGATCTGGTCGCCGGCCCAAAGTCGCCCGTCTCTGGCTGCTGCGCCTTCTTCATAAACCTCGTGAATGACTATCGCGTCCTGCAAAACACAAACAGAATTTTTTGGGGGCGGGGTACTGGGCATCAAACTCCCACGACCTGGCACTTGCCAGGCAGGCGCTTGTGCCACGGAGCTGTATCCCCAGCCCCACAAATCTGGATTCACTTCCGACCAGCACAGCTGCTCCCTGAGTGAGCAGCAGGTCTGTTCCCATGGAGACGAGCGGGACGCACTGTGGGTGCCCAGGGTGTGGCGAGGGTCCCCCAGGGGGACCACCCCACTCCTCGGCGCGGCTCTGTGACACTGCATGCCCAACATCTATCTCTGTGCCCTGTGCAGATCCAGGCACCGCTGCCGTCAATGTGCGGCCCGAGGAAGGCGCTGGGCACTGAGGGACGGAGCCCAGCAGAGCGAGCCGGCGCGGAGGACCAAGCTCAAGTCACCACCTCTGAGCGCCCAGCCGGGCGGCATCCGTGGCAGGCAGGCTCCGGTGGAGACTGGTCCCCGGCCCGGTCCTGGGTTAGAAAGCAACCTGCCTCCCTCGAGTGAACAGCCTGTCGTCACCCTGTGGCGCCTCCCTGGTGGGGGAGTTGGCCCTGCCGCAGGTGTCCCGACAGGGAAGCCGCCTCCATGTGCCAGCGCCACACGGCCTCCCCAAGGGTCCCGGGCGACGCGCACACCGCAGGGCGACACATTGCGAAGCTGCGGGGAGCGCTTGACCCCGGGCCGGCACGCATGTCACTCTCCACCCTCCCGCGCGAGGCTTCAGGAGACCGACCCTGAGGACCTCGGGGCGAACAGTTTCGGGGAGCCTTTGGGAACCCCGAGAGTGAAGCAGCCATCACAGCGGACAAGGTTCCTGGCAGACGGGACACACAGGGTTGGGGAGACGCTAGGGCCCCGGGCAGAGGAGCAGCACTCGAGGAGACGGGGTCTACGGCTGACGGCCAGCCGGCCCCAGCTGCTCGGCGACGCGCCCCCCATCGCGGTGGTCCTGGGGCGAGGGCACCAAGCGCCAGGGGCGGTGCCTGGCTGGTCACATCCCAGCCCGCGCCGGCAGCCATCCGGGAGTCAGTTTGGCTACACCCTGACTCACAGCCCCAAGCCCCGGGCGCCCACATTGCCCAGAGTGCGTGTCTCTGGGGATCGGTGCGGGGGGAAAATGTGTGGGTCAGGGGCTCACGGTGGGGATTGGCCATTCGGATCAGGCCGTGCGGGGAAACTGAGGCAGGTTCGCACAGAACGGCACCCACACCCCCAGCTCCCCGCAAGCCCTCGGCAGGGAGGCGGCAGGCGCGGCGGGACGGCTGGGCTCACGCGTCAGTGCCCAGCAGAGGGCACTGGGTCCCGAGCCCCAGGGTGCCGCCACCGACTGCCTGCGGGGAGCAGTCAATCTTCCCGTGTGGAGACTATTTCCTCTGCTCGATGGCGACCACAGTAATTTCTCCAAACCAGTGAGAATGCAGGAAAACACCAGGCCTGTGAGTAGAGATGCCCACGGTTGAGGCTGCGAGTCAGTCGATCACTTCAGAGAGCTCGAACCGGAAGGCGGCTGAGGGCTGGGGACCCGAGCCTTCGTGCGACAGGGCAGAGCCCCCCTCCCCGCTACTCTTCTCTCTCTTCATCCGCTCAGTCCGTCCCTGTCGCGCACGCCCCCGAGAGAGGACGGGAAACCAGCGTTGCCCTGCACACCAGTAACACGCCGGTGCGCAGAACAGGAGCTGTCAGACCAAGCACGCGGGTTCACCAGGGCCAAGGGACGTGGGTGGCCGGGCCTGACAGGCCGAGCTGGCTTCCTCCCCACGCGGCGGCTCTCGCCGGGATGACGGAAGTGTCCGGGAGGGAGCTGCTCACCCAGTTCGGTGCACAGGAGCCCTGGCTCCCCGCGGGGCAGTGCAGGGGCAGCTCACGCACCAAGCCACCGCTGGAGAAGAACTGGGTCGGGAGCCTCTCGAGGACCGGTTGGTCCTAACCAAAGTGGCCAGGCCAGATTTCAGAGGCGGGGCGTCCCCGGCTCACAGCCCTCTGTCTCCGCCTCCACCCGAAACATCCTACATCAGGAAAACTGCTTCGGCCCACTGCGGGAGGCAGCGTAAAGAGAGCTATGTCCGCCCAGAAGAACTGGCTGGCTGGCAGATTCACTGTGTGTGTGTGCACTCTCGTGTCCGTGTGAGGCAGCGTCATGCTGTGTGGCCCAGGCTGGGCTGGGACTCATGATCCTCCTGCCTCAGCCTCCCGAGTGCTGTGATTACAGGCATGCGCCACCATGCCCAGCTTCATCATGTTGTTTAAGGGACTCAGATCTTTTTAAATGCATTTACTTATTTATCTTGGTACCAGGGATGGAACTCATGACCTTGCGTTTGCCAGGCAGGCACTTATGCTGCTAAGCTAAATCCCCGGCCTGCATTTATTTATTTAATTCTAATTTTACTTATTATTTCCTATTTTTATTTTGTTTTTTTGGGATAAGTTTCTGCTGTGCAGTTCAACCTTGAACTCACTGTGTACCCCAGGCTGGCCTTGAACTCATGGCAATCTCCCTGCCTCAGCCTCCTGAGTGCTGGGAGTGCAGGTGTGTGTTACCACAACTGGTTAAGTATTTACTTTAAAGTGTAGGGACACAGGCACATGTGATGACACAGCACTCACTGGCAAGTTTCTCTTCTGCACCTGTCTCCCTGCCACTTAATTTCCCTATCCAGAAACAATCAGCACTGATATTTCTCACAAATCCTTAGAGACACTCTGTATGTTAACTTGGAAGACAGGAAGGGTCCCAGCGCCCGGAGGCCGTGCCCTCCTCTCTGCCGCCGCCCAGCTTTTGTGAGTCCTGCTGCAGTCCCCGAGCACCGCCCACGTCACAGCGGGCCCGTGACACTTGAAAGAAGCTGCGCGCAAAAACAGTGACTGTGGCCGAAGGGTGTCAGACCGCACCCGCCTGGGGTAAACCGGGACGGAGGGTAAGGTTTGTTTCTTTCTGAGTCAGGGTCTCGCTGTGCAGTTCAGGCTGGCCTGGAGCTCACTTTGTAGCCCAAGCTGGTTTTGAACTTGCAACGATCCTCCTGCCTCAGCCTCTTGAGTACTGGGATTAGAGGCATGCCCACCATGCCTGGCTAAGAATTGAGATTTTATAGATAGTCCTGATAGTCAGTGCGTTGTTTTAACAAGCATTTCGAGATGAGACTTTGAGGAGGGGTTACATGTAGACAGCAGAAAGCACACCCAGGGCTGGACATTGCTCGAGGCTCAATGGGCTGCTTCCCTGGGCTCTCTGGCCTGAAGCCAGGCTCTGCCCAGCTCCCTGCAAAATTCTAAGGGACAAATTTCATATTCAATTCCACTTCAAAGTGGAAACATATATATGAATGCTCTTAAAAAGGGCACTACATCTTTTCAGGGAAAAAACCCTCTTACTAAGAACGACCCACAGGAAAAAGGGATCTTAAAGACGCTGCACACGAAATGGGTATCCCCCACCCCACCCGAGGGAAACCGCAGCTCAGACCTGCGTTTCAGGAACACGGCTCGCTAGTGCAGCGCCCTCCTCTGTGGCTGTCTCCACCGCCAGCTGGGAATCGGACGCGCACGCCTTGCTCGGTGCGGCCTCTCGGCTGCGGGCCGAGCCAGCCTGGGCGACAACACGGCGAGGCCCGGGAAGAAGGCCCGGCCTGGACTGTGCGGCTTCCCGGGGACCGCAGTGGAGACGAACACCTCGGAAGGGAACCCAGGTGTGGAAAACAAAGATGGCGAAAAGCAGGACTCTGTTCTGCTCACAAACAAACCACACATCTCGGCATCGATTCAGAAAGAACCGCAGAACATAGGTGTCAGCCAGTCCCTTAAAAAGTCTGCTCCAGAGCAGCAGAGATCGTGCACGTATCTTAACACGCAGCCACAGAAAGGAGAAGGCGTTGGGCACCTAGAGTCGGGGTTCCTGAGCGTTCTCAGGCCCTGACTGCGGATCACACGCAGGAGGCTCACGTCAGCAGGAGACCCGCTGGCTCCTGGCACGAAAGTGTCAGATTCTCAGGACAGCACCACCGTGTGTGTGTGTGTGTGTGCATGCGTGCACACCAGTTTTTAACATAACTGACCACGTAAGCAATTCTGGAGTTCAAGCTCAGGGGTCGCAAACCCTTACACCCTATTTACAGCTAACTAAAACCCGACGGGAAAACCACAGCCGCAGAACATCTAGCGTGAGAATCACCGTGAATGCATAAAAGGGCTCTGCGCTTCAAGGCTGTGAACAGCCTTCTCTTCTGAAGCTCAAAAAATGAAACTTCTGTGTTTCCTTAAAATGAAATTTCCCTGCCAAGTCTGATTTAACAAAGAGTTGACACTCATCGACATGAAAATAATTTTTTATGCTGAGACGCAGATTTATTTAAGGAAATGGGTAATACTCGCATTATATTTTATAAGTCCCCACAGCTCCATCTGGTCCTTACTGATTAAATTTGTCTCAGCCTGCACAATGTCTTTGCTTACAGTCATGAGCCCCGAGACCACAGCCGTGCAAGTCTGGAAATTCTTCCAGTATGATTCACAGGCTTTTCGCAAACTCTGTTTTGATTTTAGAATAAAGCTAAGGTAATGAGATGTTTTGTATAAAAATATATGACCTAAGAACTAACGATAAAAGGAGCTTGGCTTTGGGGGATTACACGCCAAGGCAACCCATGGCCTTCACGCCACAGGCTGTGCAGAGTTCACTGGAAGGGGAATAGCAAAACAAAACGCTGAATCAAATCTGTAATAGCTTCCTGCTCTGCTCACGAGGCAGGGGTGAAAGCAGGTTCCTCGGCACAGGACAAAGGTGGCCGCTGAAGCACGGGTAGCACCGTGCACGCCTTCCCCGAGACGGGCTCCCCGACGGGCCCACCTACGAGCTCATGTCCAGGGAGGGGGAGCCGAGCTAGAGCCGCCTGTGGGGACCGCGTGGCGTCGTGAGAGTGAATCACACTGCTGTTCAGGCCGGGACACGGAGCGGAGCTCGTACTTAGCACACTCGAGGCACTGGGGACAGTCCCCAGCCACACACGAGACGCACGCAGCTGCGGGCCCTGCAGAGCAAAGACAATGTCCTAAACCCGAGGTTCCCAGGCCTTTTAGTTAAGAACAGCCATAACCTCTCCCGGCACCCCACCGGCCCCTTCGCAAGGCGCTTACTCCGAAATCCACAAAGTCAAGGCCCTAGTCTGACTTTTTCCCCCACGAAGAGACTCCAGGACCACGAGGACAACGCAAACACAGAAACTGGGGTTCCCATTTAGAAGCTTTCCACAGCAGCAACGCGCAGGCGCGGGGCCTTGCTCCTCAGTGAGCGGCAGGAAGGCAAGAGGAGCTGCAGGGACGCGGAGTTCTGCGACTAGGGCTCCACAGCGGCAGCGGCAGCGTCAGGTAGGGCCACACACAAGGCTCCGCCTCTGCTAAGAACCAAAGCCAAGCGGTGGTGCCGTCTGCACCCATGCAGGGCGCCCGCCTGGCCTCCCCACACTGGGGGGTCCCCTTGGGCCACGAATTCCCCCCTGCAATAATGTGAAATGTGAGCCTCACTGTGCCCCTGGGGGCGCCCGAGTGGCTCCCCGTTTTCACTCTTTTGGAGGCCGAGCCCAGCCTCCAGCCGCTCTGGGGTGGCTCGGCAGTCTCACTAGGTCGCACAGGCCGGCCTCCGCCTTGCGGTTCTGGACCTTAGCCGTCCCGCGGCAGGCGCCGCGCCCAGCCCCAGCTTCCTGTTTCTTCCCCTCCCCCTCCTCTTCTGGTTTACAGCTGTCCTCTCAGAGCCCGTGCCATCCCGGGGGCCTCTAGGAGGGTGACTGGGCCACGGGTTCCCGGCCAACCTGCTGACGGGAAGCAGTGTCTGGTCAGAAGAGGTGGCACTCGCTGGGGCGTGGCCTGGAGCGTCCCCTCCCTGAAGGCTCCCCTGTCCCCCCAGGCTCCGCTCCTGCCCCTGCCGCATGTGTGGAGCGGCCCTCCTCCTCCAGGGCCGCACCTGCCGGGATAAACCTCTCCTCCTCTGACCTGGGGGCGTCGGGTATTCGGTCTCAGTGACATGGAAAGCACCCCCCCAGGCTTGTTTTTCCAAGTCTTTATTTTTTTGTTCCAAAACTTATTTGAGCCACTTACACCAGAAGGTTTATTTTTCCACTTGTGAGAGTGATAAGAAACTAGACACCAAGTTACTACGGTGGTCAGCTCTCTGGCCTGCGTCTGTCCTCCACTGAGCCCCAGGACACGGCAGGGCACTGTGACGTGGGCGGCGGGGCTGGGGAGTCTGCAGCAGGCTGACGCAGGTCACCACGTGCTACACTGAAGAGGCGAGTGGGGGCCCACGAGTGCCTCCCTGGGCCCAAGAGGACCCCGGGTGAGGGAGCCTTCCGGGGGCCTGCGGCTGACTCCACTCTGCCCTTTCTCCTTTCTCTGCCGCCCTTTTTCTACCCTGGAGTCAGCCGAACACAGACCTTTCTTCCTTTCAACTGCAGGCGCCTGATATCTGTCCTCGGACTGAGTGACTAGGACTGATTTCGGTGCCAGACAAGTGGGCCGTGGCTGCACGTAAGGGCCTCGGGAGCCTCTGGAATTGGGGTGCAGGAGGAGTTTGGGGCGGTTTGCAGACACAGGCTGGGGGAAGCAGCCCTAGAGTGCTGCGGTCAGAGGTCGGAAGTCCAGAATGCTGATGAAGAGGCAGGTGGTGAAGCCCAGGCTCAGGGTCGGTTGGGAACAAGGAGCCGGCTCACAGCTGGGCTCCAGCAGGTGTGTGCCACGCACTGGTGGACTACTGGTCTACCTTTGCTCATGTCCTGGGACTTCACGGGAGCCTGAGATTAAAGGTGGTGAAATAATTAATTTAGGGAGGAAATTTCAAGGCACTGTTAGCTAGGTCTGCACCAAGAATCAAGAACAAACTGGCTAGCTGAGCAATCGTAAAAGTTTTGAGTTTTACTAGAAATGAAGCTCCTGTACAGTTGGCGCAGGAGAGAATTTATTTGTTGAGAAGATTAGCATTAAAAAGAAACCAAGGACTTCACTTCTGACATTACAAAGGGTGCTTTGAGGACATGGGAGGAATCCAAAAGGCCCCCCCTTTCCCTTGGCAGACTGGGGGTGGGGAAGGGAAGACTGCTGAGAGGAGAGCCTCAGGGTACTCTGCTCAAAAGGAAAACGTGGCTTCCTGGGATTCTGCTCACGTGCTCAGCCAGCCAGGCCCTCAAGGGCCCGTGCGACCACAGTTCGAGGCCTGGCTGTGGCTGGCGTCTGCAGCGGGCCTTGGCATCGTCCGCGTGGTGCTGGCTTTACAGGCACGCGGG
>RJWM01039656.1:0-15980 GCA_004363535.1 Dasyprocta punctata
AATTACTGTAACTGCCTTATCATATCCACAGGATTGTATCTGGCACCATATCCAATTCATTGTTGTATAGTGAGAAAGTACACAAGATTGAACCCCAGAGATATGAGCCCTATTGCTGGGCTGTATGACTTAGGAGATTTAGGGTTTAGATTGCTCACAGGTAATATGAGTAGCAGGCTGAATGGTCTCATAGTTTCTTCCAGTTCTGTGATACTAGGATTTTACCACCTTGTCTAATGGATGCCCCATTCAGAGACACATCTCATATTCCAAGACTTCTTAGGAACTTAAGGGCCTGAACAGATGCTGTTCATCGATGTCACCTGGCCAGGTAGAGCTTTACAACCACCCCAAAGAGGGTTTTCTAGGGAAGATGCCAGTTAGGAACACAGTAAGTTTAGGTGAACGGCCACACATACACACCAGATTGGCAGTCCCTCCGGACCCCCAGCTGCTTCCTTTGTTATTGTGTCTGGAGTTCTCTTTCTCTCATTCTTATTTCTCACTCTGGTACTACTGCAGTTTAGAGTTGGGGAAGCTGAGCTGTACTTCCCATCCCTTATTCCACCCCTTGGGCTGAATGAGCCCAGACCAAATCAAGAAATAATTGAACCAGAAGATGGCTTGTGGTCTTTAAAGCCATTTCAATCACTAAACATATTTGGTCCACTTTTGGAATGTCTGCATTGTTAAGTAGTGAGCGCCTCATGTTTGACCACTTGACTACTATTTCACCTCTCTTAGCCTCAGTTTCTTCCTCTGTATAATGAAATAGTGGAACCCAATGGCTTCAAAGTGCTTCCTAACTCTAACACTATTATTCAGGTGTGTTAGAGTCCTAAAGCCTTAAGAGTGGAAAAGATAAACCAGGCGTGGTGGAGCATGTCTGTAATCCCAGCATTCGGGAGACTGAGGCAGGAGGATCATTGTGAGTTCAAGACCATGCTGGGCTACAAAGTGAGCTCAAGGCCAGCCTGAACTGCATAGCGAGACCCTGTCTCAAAAGACAAAAAAAAAAAAAAAAAAAAAAAAAAAAAAAAAAAAAAAAAAAAAAAAAAAAAAAAAAAAAAAAAAAAAAAAAAAAAAAAAAAAAAAAAAAAAAAAAGTGGGAAAGATGATGCTAATGATTAAAGTTGCCATATGTGTGAATGTTTTTGTTTTTGTTTTTCTTTTTTGCAGTGAGAATTTAACCAGTGCCTTCACACTAAGCTAGATCCTCAGCCATTTTTAAAATTTTTAAATTTCAAGACAGGGGCTTGCTGAGTTGCTAAATTTCCCAGGCTGGGCTTAAATTTGAGATCCTCCTCCAGTCTCCCAGGCTTCTAGGATTACAGGTATGTGCCGCCACACCCAGCTAGTATCTGAATGTTGTATGCTTGTTGATGGGAAGTCTTATTCTGGGGGAAGTACAATGAAACAAAATGATCTTTTCAAACATTTTCTATTGAAGCTATTTTTGTTCCCATAAATCTTACATAAAAATGAAAATAAATTAAATATGGTTTCAGCTTATCTGCTTTGCTAGAAGAGATGGTGAGGAACTGACTCCCATTCTCCTCAGTAATTGGAGGCCACTAGGAACCCCTATGGCTGTATGTATCAGAATGAAATCCACTTGCCCACATGATTAACACATTTTTTCCAATTTTTAATTTCTGTGGTTCTTTACATAGGATTCCTTGCCATGCAACTGCTAAGTTCCAGGCTTGACTTAATTTAAAACCCAAGTTTCAGATTTTCCTGAATAGGCAAATAGGCTTTGGTATGTATAATGTGAGGTAGTCCTGAGAAAAACAATGACACTTCACTGAAGACCACAGAGTGATAACTGGGGAATGTCTACTCCTCTTCTCAAAATCCAGTCTGAAACAGTGTGGTTCACACGTGGGTCTTGTATGTACAGGGCCCTCCTGAAGTTTTATCACATCTATGCAATGCTCTTGCTGTGGTTTCAATATAGTTTGTCCCTCAAGGGTTTATGCGTTGGAAGTTTAGTCCCCAACATAGCAATATTAAGAGGTGGTGAAACTGTGTAGTTCAGGCTGACCTTGAGCTCACTTTGTAGCCCAGGCTGGCCTTGAACTCACAGTACTCCTCCTACCTAGCATCCGGAGTGCTGGGATTACAGGTATGCACCAACACGCCCAGCTTCTCTGAATTGATTCTTGAGAAAGAATTATTGCTGTAAAAGGTGACAGCCCACCCCTACTTTCTAGCTTCCTGTTTCACCATTTGATCTTCTCTTCTTGTATGTACTTTCTAATCCCATTTACTATGATGTGATGTAGCTGGAAAACCCTTGTCAGAGCCAATGTCATGCTACTTGGACTTTCAGCCTCCAAATCTCTCAGCTAAGTAAACCTCTCTTCTTTATGAAGACCCCAGCCCAACATGCTTCATTATAGCAATAGAAAACTGAGATCTGAAGGTTTCTCAGTTCCTTTTTCCAGGGGGCTAATCAGTGACAGTCCTAGGCCCCCAGAACAAATGGAAAGGATTCCTTTTTTCCCTTAATAGTCTCTATCCTCCCTTGAGCTTCTCTGGTTTTGAACTTCTATCCCACTCCAAACTCCTAGTGGCCATTTTGTGATGTCATTCCCCTTTGATTCTGCTTTTTCTGCCAATTTAAACTTTATTTATTTTGGATAAAAATGGTGGGGAAGCTGCAGCCTATGGAGTGTATTAGGCCTTACCCTGGTCTAGATGGGTGCCCTTCTCCTGCCCATGAATAGACTGCATCTGCACATGCCTGCACGTGAAGGGAGCAGCCTTTCACAGCAGCTGGCAAAGAGAGCATTTTGCTGAGCAGGCACTGTTTTCCAAATGCTCTAGCTGAAATCTGAATCTATGTTAACCTTCCAAAGATGCAGAGGTTTGGGACAGGAGCCAAAACAGGACACAAAAATGAGGAAATGGCTAACAATCCCAACCAAAAATATATAAAAGGGACTAGGACTGTTCAACCTGGAGAAATAATTAACTTAATCATTGTCTCTGAGGCATCATTATGTACAAAGTTTCTGTTCCCACCAGATGCTGAATAAAAGGAAATAAACATTTCCACAAGATGTTCCTGTTGACCTGAACAATGTATGCTGAGTTAGCTTGCTGACCCCTCCACAAGTAAGATTTTGACACTAAGAAGGTTCAAATTCAAAGTATAAGAATATATATGCACAGAGCCTTGGGTTCCCTTCATAGCTTCTTCCCTGAAAGAAATCAGCATCTACACTTTTTTTGTGGGCTCCCATGGCTAGACAAAAATTTCCTTAAATTTATCTTTTAAAAGCATCATTGAGAGATGGCACAATGGTGCACACTTGTAATCCCAGCACTGAAAGAGACTGTAGCAGGAGAGCCAGAAGTTCAAGTTCTACCTGGGCAGCTCAGTGAGACTTTGTCTTGATATAAAAAACAATTAAAAAGGGCTGGGGCTGTAGCTCCGTGTGAAGGCCCTGGGTTCAATCGGGACTGGGGGTAGGGTTCAGTGGGGTGGTACTGAACTTGTATTCTAGGATTTGGTCTTTCACACTTTTTCTGTACTAACAACAAGGACTGCAGTTATTTCCTTTTTCACCTGCAGGCTTTTTTTTGTGACTGTCTTCACACAAAAAAATCCTCCATCCCTTCAACCATCAGCCCATGGATCTTTCCCTGACTGTAGTAATACAGTATTTCCTTTTGGGGTATGGTGACCAGAACTATTCACAATAGTCTGAGGGCAGCACATGGCTTGGTCTTCTAAGTGGAAAAGTGTGCTGTTTTCTGCTTTTGGTTTTCAATTTTCTTCTAATTATCCACAATTCAGGAAAACACTCCTCTGCTAGTAATGTATAGGTGCAGTGCTCTGTTTTGTTTTGTTTTGTTTTTGGTGGTACCGGGGATCGAACTCACAACCTCGCACAAACTAGACAGGCACTTAAGCCACTGAGCCAAACTCCCCACCCTATGTTTTTGAGGCAGGGCTGCACTATGTAGCTCAGGCTGGCCTTGCGCTCATGCTGTAGCCCAAGCCTGCCTCGAACTCACAATGCTCCTCCTACCTCAGCCTCTGGAGTGCTGGGATTAAAGATGTGTGCCACCACGCCCAGCTGGAGGTGCATTGCTTATTGCATAAATGCTGGCATTACTGGGCTGTTTTTCTGTTATCCTGTTGAAGCCTGTAAGGAACTACAAAAATGTGGAGTTGTTTGAAGTGTCAATCATTCAAAAATGTGGGAGAACCAGGGATTTAGCTCAGTGACTTAAGCACCTGCCTGGCAGGTGCAAGCTTGTGAGTTTGATTCCCTGAACAAAAAAAAAAAAAAAAAGTGGGAGAAAATTAGGAAACCAAAACTATAAAGACAACCCTTGCATCCAAGAAGGCAAGGTTGGAAGCTTCTTATCTACATTCTAAGGAGCAGAAATGTTGAGGAATATGCACCTAGCACATATGGATTAGGATATTGCATAGAACTGGGCATGGAGGCACATACGATTCTACCTACTTGGGAGGATGGGAAAAGGGGATTGCAAGCTCAAGGCCAGTCTGGAAAAATTAGGTAGCTCCTGTCATAAAGTAAAATAAAATGAAATAGTCTTGGAATGTAGCTCAGAGGTGGAACACTTCACTAGCATGCACAAGGCCCTAGATTCAATCTCCAGTAATACAAAAAAAAAAACAAAAAAACAAAAAACCCCCAGAGATTTGCCATGTTTATGAATTGGAACAGTCATTATTGTTAAGCTGTCACCTCTTCTAAATGGATCTATAATTTACTACAGTACCAATCCAAAGTCAGGAAGTGCCCATTGTTATACTGGCACAAAAATGGATCATGAGGACAGAATAATAAGCACCTAAAACCAGATTTAGATATGATCTCTCAGTTTTTGACAAAGGTGACACTGTCGTGTAGTGAGGAAAGGGTTTGTGGGTTTTGCCGCGGATAGGGCCACTCATTTGGATTTATTTTTGGCAGAATTACTGTCTTTTGTCTCTCCCTTTGCCCTTCACAAGGTTGTTGGCCTCCCTTCAGAAATATTATGTCCCCTTTTTGGCCCAGCATTGTAAATCGTAAAAGAGAAGCTGCACCTAAATGGTTAAGGTGTTACCTGGTAAAAATTTCTTTAGATTCACAGAGCCCGGAACGTTGATGGCTTTTATCCTTTCTCTGCATCAACTATGACAAAGTACATAAGTTGATGTGAAACTTAATTTGCAGAAAAGTAATGTTGCCTGTTTAAAAGAAGTATAGGAGCTGGCCCAGTAGCTAGAGGCCCATTGTGACATCCCAGTGTTTCACACAAGGGAAAGAAAAGAAAAAGGAGACACACCCTGGAGGATGAAGATTCTGCTAAGGAGGAAGCCTGCTTGTTCTGTTCCTCTTTTCCCTTTCTGCAGATGCCCTTTGTGGGATCTCCAACTTGGAGCTTTGTGGTTGATGGCTTCTTCATCTTTTTCAGTGCTGGCCCTTGAATAAGTCTGATTTCTTTCCACCAAATCTTTTTTTTTGGAGACAGAGTCTCACTATATAGTTAATGCTGGCCTTGAATTTGCTATGTGGCCCAGGCTGGCCTCGAACACTTAGCAACCTTCCTGCATCAGACTCCAGGTCCAGCTGTTTCTCTGCACCAGTTCTTTTCTCTGAAGTACTGATCTTTAAGCAATAGGCTGTCTGAATTTATTATGGTGCCAGTTGTTTCAAATAAATAGTGCCAGGTAATGTAGGGGAAAAAATGAATCTTGACCCTTATCTTACACCTTATGTAAATATTGATTCTTGGTAGATTGATTGTAAATCCAAACATGAAGATGAAAACAATAACATTTTAAAAAGAAAACCTAAGAGAATATCTCTGTGACTTGAAGGCTGACATAGATCTCAAATGGGATGTAAAAGTAGTATGTGGTGATGCACACCTGTAATCCCAGCACTTGGTAGGCCGAGACAGGAGGATTGCTGCGAGTTTGAAGCCAACCCAGGCTACACAGTGAGTTCAAGACCAGCCTGAATTATGTAGTGAGACCAGTCTCAAAAAAAGAAAAAAAAAAAAAAAAAAAAAAAAAAAAAAAAAAAAAAAAAAAAAAAAAAAAAAAAAAAAAAAAAAAAAAAAAAAAAAAAAAAAAAAAAAAAAAAAAAAAAAAAAAAAAAAAAAAAAAAAAAAGGTAGTAACCATAAAAGAAAATGATATATTCAACACAATAAAATTAAAAGCTTCTATTCATTAAAAATTTCACCATTAGAGAGTGAAAAGCAAATCACAGAGTAAGAAGAATAGCTTCAATGTATTTATAATATAATCACACCCAAAAATATTTTTAAACTCCTTTAAATCAATAATATGAGATAAAATCCAGCCACTCAATTGAAAAATGTGCAAAAGATTTGGAATTATTACTTCACAAAAAATGATATCCAAACAGCTAACAAAAATATGAAAAAAACCTCAATTTAATTAATTGTCATAGAAATGCAATATTAAATGACTATCATTTGACATCATCTTATACTTCCTAGGTGGCCAAAATCAAAAGAGAGAATACAATTGTTGGTGAAAACGTGAATCATGTGGAACTCTCATTTATGTTGCTGGAAGTATAAACTGATGCAACCACTTTGAAAATAGGCCATCTGTGCAAGCCCTAAGCATACATGTATTCTATGCTCTGGATTGGATATGGTTTAAGTGAATCCCTTAAGGATCTGTGCTTTGAAGACCTGGTCCTCAGTGTGATGATTTTAAGAGCTGGTGGAACCTTAAGTGATGGAGCCTAGTGAGAAGTCCTTAGAGCACTGGAGTGTTCCCTTGGAAAAGATCCACAAAGTTCTCATGGGACCCAGCTAGTCTTCGGTCATGCTCCAGCTTCCTGTCTCATTATGAGATCTCTTCCTTGCATGTGGCATAACATCTTTATCAGGGCCAAGCTGATGCTGGCACCATCCCCCTAAACCTCCAGAACTGTGAGCTTAATCAACCTCTTTACTTTGTAAAGTTATTTGGCCTCATGTATTTTTCATAGTAATTGATAGCATACTAAAACCCCTTATAACTAAGAAATTCTACTACTTGGTTTACCCCAGGAGAAATGTGTACTAGACTGATTTACCAACTCTTATTCATGAAGCCCCAGTGGTGCTGAGATGGTTGACTTGGTTTAGAAACAACAAAAATTATTATCAAAATGAATAGATAAGTAAACTATGGTGTATTTATACACTGAAATACCACACAGCAATGAGACCAAGCAAACTAAAATTAAAACAACATAGATCAATCTTACAAAGTTGATATTTAACAAAAGAAACCAAACATTAAATACATATACATAGAATTCCACTATATAAAGTTTGAAGATGTGCAAAACTAATCTGTTTTAGAAGTTAGAATACCACTGAAATATTGGAGAGAGGATACTATTAGCTGAGATACCATGAGGCTGATTCTGGGAGCTAAAGCACTGTATTCTGTTTCGATCTGGGTTGCCAGTTATGTGGGTGTGCACACTTTTTCAAAGGCTCATCAAACTGTATCTTTATGCTAACTGCATTTTCCTATGTATAATTTTCAATTATAATTTTTTTAAAAGTCTATATCTATAATATAGAGGTGAATTTATTACTAAAAAGAGTAGCACCCAGACAGGGAACATGTTCCTACTGGGTCCCTAGAGAATGGTATAGCTGTAGGATGCCAGCAAGCAAAACCTTGAAATTCAACTTACCTAGATTTTGCAGCACCCTGAATTTATGTTTGTCCATATCTTAGCCTCTGGAAAAACTTTGTTTGTTTGAATACTCCATGAATTGGGTTGTGAGAAGGTTAAGAAAGCATTATTTGTCCACACCAGGGCAAGAACATTAAAAACTGTTAGTTATATGTTGTAAATATGAATAATAATAACAACAATAAAAAACTGTTATTTGAAGGGGAAAGGGACTAAAAAAAATTAAAATGTGTTGTGTATACTCCAATAGGAATGTAATCATTATATACTGCATATTTTTATTAATAAAAATAAAAATTAAAAAAATGAAAACTTACTTGCTGAGGCTAGCATGGTGATTACTGTCATAACTCAAGACATAAAATAAATCTTTAAATCCAGGTCCAAGTGGTCCAATCCTTCGGTTAGGGCCAACCTTAAAACTACATTTCCCAGCTACCTTTGCAGTAAAGTATGACCATGTGACTGAGTTCTAGCCAATAGAACTAGTGGAAGTGATATGTACCATAGATATAGTTTAGCAAAATCTTCCTTCTGTGTCCCTCCATTTTTTTGTTTGTTTTATTATCTATCTGAAAGAAACAGAGACAAGCAATTTGTACTATATATGTACCATTTCTCCCAAGCTGGCTTGAAACTTGTGATAGTCCTCCTGCCTCAACCTCTAAGGTGTCCTGGGATTACAGGCATGTGTCACGAAGCCTGGTTAGTTATGTCCCTCTGAAAGCTCATGTATTAAAAGCTTGATCCACAATGTAATAGTGTTCGTAGATGAAGCCTAGAGAAGTGATTGGATGCCAAGAACACTAACTTCATCAATTAATCTGATTGAGTCATTGACGAGTTTATAGTCTAACAGGTTATTATGAGTTGGGGCCCAGTTGTAGGCAGTATACCACTAGGGTGCAACTTTGAATGGTATATCTTGACTCTGGCCCCTTCTTTTTACTTTCTCTGCTTCCTGGGTGCTATAGGTGAGCAACTTTACTCTGTCATGACCTTCCAGTATGATGCGTCTGTTTTGTCACCAGTCTAAAATCAATAGTGCTAACAAGCCACTACTGAAACCTCTGAAACTGTTTTTTGTTTGTTTGTTTTGTCTTTTTTGAGACAGGGTCTCGCTATGCAGTTCAGGCTGGCCTTGAGCTCACATTGTAACCCAGACTGGTCTCAAACTCATAGTGATCCTTCCGCCTCAGCCTCCTGAGTACTGGGACTACAGGCGTGTGCCACCATGCCTGGTTTAACCTCTGAAATTGTAAGCCAAAATAGTTTTCCTCCTTTGAGTCACTTTCCTCAGGTATTTTGTCCCAGGGACAGAAAGCTAACACACATTTCAACATAAACATTTACCATATTGATCACTGTGTTCCCCGACCCTATCTCATTTTTTTTTAAAGTTTCACCTAGAAACCTTACCTTCCTCTCCAGATCCTCCAAATTCCTGCCAATCACTAGATCTTCACTTTATCTCTGAAACATTATCTCAATATATCTCATTCTCTCTTATCTTTATAATTCAGGTCCATGTTTTTTCTCTCCTGAGCTATTGTAATGTTGTTGTGGGTACATTTGTCATGCATATGATGAAGTCCTACTCCCAGAATCTCAGAATATGAACTTACTTGGCAATTTGGTTATTGCAGATCTAATGCTATAATGAGATCACTTAAGTGGACCTACTTCAGCATGTATCCTTACAAAATGGGAAATTTGGATATAGACATGCAAAGCCACCCAAGGATCAAAATTCTGCAAGCCTAGAAGAGAGAGCTGGGAAATTCCTTCCTTATACCTTCAAAGGGAGCATGAGAGGCCCTGCCAACACCTTAATCTCCAAGTTCTGGCTTCCAGAACTGTGAGGCAATGAATTTCTGTTGTTTCAGCTACCCAGTTGTGGCCCTTTGTTGCAGATATCCTAAAAGAAAATACAAGCTTTCTTTCCTATCTCATTTGCCTCCAGCTTCCCCTCCAGCACTCCACTGCAGACATGTGCACCGTCTGAAATGTACATATGACCTTGCCAGTCCCCAAATTAAAAACCATTCAATTGCCCTCTCCATCCATATTTATAGATCATATCCCAGGCTTTTGACATCGTTTACAAGGCTCTTGTCTAACTCAACTCCTGCTTCCCTCTCCAGCAGTAATGACAGTACCTAAACACATGATGCTATTTAAATTGTTGACATTTACCCACTCCCCAAACAATAATGCCCACTCTCATTATCTACGTTCCTCATCCTTTAAAATGCAGCATGGACATTCCTTCTACCAGGAAATTTCCCTTGATATTCTACCACTTTCATCTTGCACCAATAGCAACAGCTTCCTTGATGGGGGTAAATGACCTTTCTCTGATTCCTATGTTTTATCTGCATATCTGACTCATACTAGTGTTTGCATTATGCATAAATGATCTCTGCATGTTTGCCCCATTAAATTGTAGATTCTTAGACTTTCTGTAATTGTGCGTACGTACATATAAATACATGTAGTGTTAAAATAAGATGAATTCTCCAAGGAGTTGATAGGGGGCGCTAACAGGAGGTAGGTATCTATGACGTGGAGTGAATTAGGGATAGGTTGGAGTTACTATCCCAAATCAGGAGGCTCATTATTTCCAAAGCTTTTTGCATTGCTCATGATATACCCGAGAAGCCAGAATGAGGGTCTGGAGAAGCATAAATGCAAGATTTCCCTTGCCCCTCCCTCCAAGCCCCACCGTAATCCCTTGGAAAGAATGCTGCCCTGGCCCACGCCAACAAGTCTTCCCATACGAAGTGGCATGGTGCCCTCCATCTAACACACTGAATGCCGTGGGAGCTCCAAAGTCATGCAGCCTTTTGGGGGAGGGGGCCATGGGCCGGGCAGGCCAGAGGCTCTCAGAATGAAAAAATACATTCAACACTAATGCCTGGGTTCACTGAGATGCTTCCCACGACAGCTGCCCTCTCTCCCCTCCTCCCGTCCCAAAGCATTCAGGCCCTCAACTTTCCCCTCCCTCTCCTTTGAAAGTCCTGGGTCCTTTCTCTAGACCCTTTCTTACCCCTCGGGTGTCCTACCTGGCTGGATCAGAAGCAGGTAGACCAAAGGAGCGAGGCTCAGGGCCCTGGAGGCTCTGGACAGAGCTTCCCTTTCTCTCTTCATTTTGGGTGGCGTTCTCCAGCTCTGGTGCAGACAATTAGCATGATTTCTCCACTCTGAGCACGTCCCTTTGTACCACTCAGAGTTTCTCTGCCCGAACACAACCCTGCCAACTTCCCTCTGAATACACAGAGCTCTGTGTATTGCTGGGCTTGTTCTTTCCTCTCTCTCAGACCTTGCATTTTGTAGTTTCCAAGCTCTACATTCCCAGTTTGAACAGGGCATCTGCTTAGGAGATAACCTCCAGTGTCCTTCCTGGGGGGCACGGGTGCTTGTCTGTGCTCAGCGCCCCCTCCCAGGACAAATGAGAATCTGGGCTCAGGGAAGCTACCGGCTGAGACACACACTCCTCTGGACCTTGCGTCCCAACCTACCCTGTCTACACTTCACACTCCTTGTCCCTGAGAGGGAGGATCTGTGCCAGGACAGGCTTCTAATAAGCTCTGAAAAAGGGGAGAGAGGAGCTTTTAACAAGCTGGGAAGTGAGAGACTCCAGAGAATTGCTGAAGAAATGGAAAACTCCAGTTTTGCCCCAAAGCAGAAGATTGGGAAATGGCTTGAATTTATTTCTTTCATCCTCTCCCATCATAAATACCGGGGAATTCTTTCCACAATCTGCTTATTCCCCCACCTCCAGCCAATGTTGTAGAACGTGTCAGGGCAAAGATGAAGCACATGCCCCAGAAACTAGCATCCTGGGGTTCTGTCACCAGTGAAACAGCCTAGCTGTGCCGTCATGTCTTGGGCTATACACCCTAGCTCTACCCTGACCCTGCTAATGTGGCCACACCCCATCCGGGATGCCAGTGGGACAGATGCCCCGTGACTATATGATCTTGGAACAGGCTCACAACTTCTTGGAACCTCTGGTTTCACATCTAAAATGGGGAAAATAATAAACTCCTTGGAGGAACTGTTAGGAGGACTGACAAAGATTTGGTACAGGAGAATGTTTAGCATATTCCTTGTTACAGAGATGCCATTTAAACCTTTTTTCCTCTTACTGGGAATTGAACCCAGGGCCTCTGCACTGAGCTGCACCCTCCTCCCTTTTGCTTGAGACAGGATCTTACTAAATCACTAAATTGCCCAGCCTGGGCTAAAACTTGCAATCCTCCTTCCTCAGCTAAGATTACAAATAGGGCTTGACCCCACTTTTTTTTTTTTTCAAATTGCCTTTTCTTCTTTCTTTTTTATTCATATTGGAATCACTATTTGTTGGTGAGACCAAAGTTTACCACTCCCCTCCTGGTTGCCTCTAAGCCTGGCTTTAGTTTTGCAGATGCATTCCTCTACCTAATCTCTTGACACACTGGACAGTCTGACTAGGTTAGGTTTGTAGTACTGAAGAACCCCATTCTTGAGACACATGCCATGGTTACTGTGGCCATCTCCCTAGCCTGGGAGGTTCTTTTGGGCAGGGATTGTAACTCTTCATTCTTCTCAGTCTCTCACTGGTTCTAGACTCCAATTTTGATCTTCGTGTAAAGTGGCCGCTCCAACAATAGGGTGGACTTCCTGCCTGACCCATGGCTCTAAGACCCTTGCTTCCTCAGAGCACTCCAGCAGATCCGCTTCTGGCAGCATTGTGCTCTTCTGAGCCGTGTAACCCAGTTCTCTCAGACCCTGCATGGCACACAGTTGCTCTAGGCTCCTCCTTCTCTGGCAGCACCTCTGGGCTCTGGGATCCCAACTCCTCATTCCTGCACACACAGTAGTCCAGGCCTGCCAGGCCTGCTGTACTCCAAGCTCTAAGCAGAGTTCCAGAGGGCCTGCAGCTTGGGCCACCTCCAACCCCCAGCAGCTAAAACTCCGGAGGGTGCGTCTCTGAATCAGGAGGAAGGCAGAAACCAGTGATTTGAACCGAGTTACCATCCTAAGCAGGCCTCTGTGGGAACTAGAAAAAAACAAACTAAAAAGCAAGGTAGAAATTGTAAAAGCCAACACTGGCAAAGTCTTGTAGGAACTGGACAGTTGTTCTGCAGCAAGAAATAAACTTGTCCCATTTCTTTAGTTTCCAGAGAAGAATAAGTAATCTGCCCAGAGTTAAAATGCCCAGAGCTATCTTTTATGGACCCAGATTCCTAAGTTATTTAAAAACAAACAAGTAGAAATCACAAAAGAAAAAAAGAAAGTCAGTAGAGGCAAGAAAAGATCACACACACACACACACACACACATGCACACACATTTTAAAAACTCTACCATTAGATGTGAGGGTGTCCCCAAGCATTTGCCCTGTTCCTCTGCCTTCAGACTCTGGGAAGAAGGATACTACTACTAGGGAGGACTGGAAATATCCTAACTAATACCATCACATCAGTGGGGGTTTTATATTTAGCACTCTTTCTTCCTCCCCTTCATTCATTTCCTGCTATTATTTGTGTCATATCTATCTCCATCATTAAATTGTAAAATATCTTTGGCAGCAGAATGAAAAATCTTAACAAATGGCTTTAAGCCTCCTCTGAAGGAAAGAATTTTGTTTAGCAAGAAAAATACCTACATATACCACTTGGAGTAGAATCTCAGGCTTTCGGCATAAAAAGTTAGAAATTAAATAATTTTAAAGAGTCAAATAATAGATGAATTGTTCTGCTTTATAAGTAAACATGAATTTCAGTATGGAGGAAGAGCAGAGAAGAAAGAAATGATAGGAAGAGGGAATGAGAGCGTAATGAGGTAAGGATCTGAAGAAAAATTTGAGAATAACTTGTGTTGTTTCACTATAACTCTTCCTCCTTTGTCCTTCCCAAAACTTTCAGTAAACTTTACTACACTAAAGTGATATGTGTTCATGCTTCTGACTAATGGAACATGGCCACAGTGACAGGACAGCCACCCCCTTGATTAGGTTATATTGTAGAAGACACAGACCACAGAGGCAGCTTGTCCTGTTGACTTTGAAGAAAGGCGCTACCACATCATAAGGAACTGCTGGCTGCCTTTTGGAGCTGACAGCTAGCAAGAGAATAGGATGTCAATTCTATACTGACAGGAACTGAATTCTCTTAACAATCACATAAGGTTAGAAGACCCTGACTTGGACTGAACATGGACAGCTTACAGTTAAGTGAGGTCTGGTGAGACAGTGAGCAGGGGGCAGATAGGAGCTGTGCCTGGTTTCCTGACTCCTTGAAACCCTAGATAATAAATGTATGCTTTTTAAACTGCTAAACTTGTGGCAGTTTGTTCCACAGTTAGAAAGCTAATGCAGATTAGCATGTACGAATATGCATGCGTATTTATACCGAGACTGAGGGTTGAGTTGCAGGTCTTACTCAGCATGGTATGGAAAAGGGATAGCACATGTAGAACAGCAGAATGATTTTGAACCAACTAACTCAGCTGAAACAGGAGTATGGTGGTGTAGATGATCCTGACAACCCGGGTCCCCCAAAATTTGGAAAAATCTTGGTATCTTTGATGGGATTCCCTCAGGGGCAGATTCTGAGACCAGACAACAGTTTATTTAAAAGGCGATTCCCATAGAACCAGACTCAGGCTGAGTGTCGCTTATTTGAAATACTTAGGACCAGAAATGTTTCAGATTTTTTTAATTTTTAATTTTTTGAATTTTGGGAATACTTGTATATCATAATGAGATGTCTTAGGGATGGGACCCAAGTCTAAACACAAAATTCATTTACTTTTCACATACACCTTACCCACCTAGCCTGAAGGTAATTTTATACAACCTGGGGAGAGGTACTGAGAATCAAACTCAGGACCTCATGCTTGCCAAGAAGGTGCTGTGCCACTGAGCTATATTCCTGGCCCTATATGATATTTTTTGTGTGTCTGAATTTGACTACAACCCATCACATGAGATCAGAAGTGGAATTTTCCTCCTGTGGTGTCATGTTGGTGCTCAAAAATTTCAGAGTTTGGGTTTTTGGGTTGCAGATAATCAATCTGTAGTATATAGCAAAATGAGACATGGAAGGGAAGGTGGCCATAAAAGTATCAAGCAAATTACTATTGTGGAAGTTAGACCTTCATCTTTCTGAGCTCTTTCAGAAGTAGAGAAGAACATTGCTTCAGCATTACTCCATCTGCGAGGCAAGGAAGCTGGGATACTACCATAAATTACCCACTGTGTCAGTTGTGGGCTCAGAGCTGCTTCTAAGGGTTAAGGAAGGTTAATATCCCAGACTTTTAACCTAACCCTCACACACAAGCAGCCCCTAATGGCTGTGTGTGTGTGTGCATTCATGTGTCTATGCATGTATGTGTGTAAAATCTACTCCTCACTTGACTCCGTCAGGCACGTTACATGTATTTGTCTATTTAATTCTCCCAGTACCCACTTCAGGCAGAAATTGTCATAATGTTTTATAAACAAGAAAATCTAAACTTTCAAAAGCTTAGCAATCTCCCCAGGCAGCTGTGGCGAAACTATGGCAGGCATGCAGAACCCTCACTGTCTGCACATGAGCCAAGTGTGTGAGGTGGTTTTTCTAAACTAAAACCTCAGGATTCAGGTTTAATTGCAGTGTTGGCACTTTGTGATAAATGAATAAATGGGTTTGGGTTTGCCCTTTGGACACTCAGTGTCTGAAAGTTTCACCGTCACTGTCCCAAGTGGTTACTAAACGGCAGGTTAACCCAAGGAATTCAGGTTTACCTAGGTTCACAACTTGGGCTTTGGACTACCTCACACTAACTCATCCTGTGTAGGAAGTCCTCCGCCCAGGCGCCTGAGCCTCCATCCTGGTGCAGCATTTCCCCCCAGCACCTACTCACTGATTAAGCTCAGGATGGAAGGGGGGCTCACTGTGCCTACTTCTGGTGACCCTACTATTGCGGAAGATACTATTGTTTTTGTTCCATATACTTACATTCAAATGGTGCTGAAGTTGTCCCTACTGGAAGTTCAATTTGACCTAACTGCGAGAGACCACAGGAGGCAAACACCACCCAGAGGATTTATTGAGCTGTGTGGAGCATTGCCTGGGAAACAAGGAATTTGTGTGAGGCTTTGTGCTGCAAGAAGGCAGGGCCCAGCTCCTCCAGCAACCTCTAAATGACAGATTCGCTAGCTCACTTTGGAACAAAACAGGCTTTTTGTGGACTAGGACTGTGAGGAACGCCTCCCCACCCCCATCATTTTTTCCTTTTGTTT